>JAGQAX010000013.1:26823138-26950749 GCA_019142605.1 Cephalopholis sonnerati | reverse complement strand
TTGCCATGGTTAAGGGGGGTTGGGATGTGGTATGGCTGCTCAGGGTGGCCTCGTGACCTATGGGAGTGCAGTCACTGCTGGAATGGTGACTGTAAGAGAGGAGGGTGTCGGTCCGTTTGATCATATTTCTCTCAGTTGCCATTAACATATATTTTCTTCACTCATGACAAGAAGTGTGTTTACTTCTAAAGCTACTTTCTGCAGAGTAAAGAGAGTGTAGCTGCAGATTCTACAGCCTTGGATAAATAATTTCCCTCCCTTGGCTGCAGTAAACTACCTATTGATTATTTTTAAATGATTAAGATACGGGTTAAGTGTTTGTCTTTTGCCACACTGATTTGTGCTGGGTTTCTTTTTGCTGCTGGTAGCAGTTGCTCTGACAGGAAGTGTTGCGACAGCCAGTGAGAGTGGGTGGTGTGTGTTTGCATTTTTTACATGGGACTTAATCACTATATAGGCTCCTAGCTGAATTACAGACTTCTCTTACTCTTCCAGCGTCATCATGCTATTTCTGAGGCTCTGTTGTGTTCAAGAGTGTGGTTTTTGCCCTTTTTTTTCTTGGCAGATGTGCCTGTTATGTACTGTATCTGTCTAAGGCAGTGTGCTCTCTGAAATCCATTTGACTCTATCAGCCTTTCTTTATTCACATTTTGTTTATTTTGAAACATCACATTCCTTGGCATGTATGATTCAACAAAAAATGCATGTGACAAGGTTTCTTTTAGAAGGTGTTTACATGCTTTAATGGTAAAAGAAATACTTCATTTTACTCAAACTGTCTGTGCTGGAGCACCTGTATTCACCCTCTGTCTTAGATGCCCTGTTTTTGAGCCTGTCTCTTTAAGGCTATGTTTACACAAAAACGATCTGCTGAAAATGGAATTGTTTCTCATTTTTGTTTTGAAAAAAGTTCAGCGTTCAGACGACAACGTTTTGATAGTAATTGTCGTGCACACAGATCCACAAAAATGACCAAAAATGCTGTAGTATACATGCCAGGCCAGTAGTTGGCGGTGTGACTTTGTAATGAAACAACACGCGCCTGTGCACATGCGCTTCCTTCTACAGAGTGGTGATGTATAAACAAACAAAATGGCAACCGTACGAACGTTTATCTTGACGGACGATGAGGTGCTACAGTAAATCTACACTTTGCTGGAGAAGCGTTGATAAATTCAACAGGGTGAGCAGCACAAACAGAGCTCGGGAGTCTGACGTTGTTGTGATGGTCGACTTTCTCGCGCATGCCTTGTGACTGGAACTGTAATGCGCATGTGCGAAAAGTCTCCCTTTTCAGAGGAACTGCATACCGCTGGTTTACATGACAACGGAGACGATACTGTTTGAAAAAAAATGCACTCAGGAACCTGTGTTCAAAATGTAGCATTCTCAGGCACCCAAAACGCCGCTGTCGTATAAACTATCAGCCAAAACGCAACCAAAGTTTACCTTTTTCGGTTGAAATCGTTTCGGCATAAACAGGACCTAAGACCCCTCCTGAAAAGGCCCAGTCTGCTCTAATTGAGCATTTCCGGGTCTTCTGCAACCAAAATGACATTTCCCTGACGTTAGCATGTAGCTACATGTACCTTAGCAGTGTACATGCAGCTGGGGGATTTTCGCTAACGGACTGTAACAGCACATTCTACCAATAAAAGCTACTGATCACAAGGGAACATGTTCCAGCAGGGATATGATCAGGGAGACGTTAACAACATGAGCAACCAAATTAACGCATTTCCCTGAAGTAGACATGAAGCACCATTTAGCGGTGTAGACTATATAATGTAAACACTTGTGGAAATATGCCTGGAGCAGAAAACCATATAAAGAAATCCGGCACACCAGGATGTCAAACTGTAGCTAGAGTAGAAAAAACATTGAAAATGGAGTATTCAGATCAGTAGAAAACCTGAGGTTTTTGCCCACAGGACTTATTTCTATATACGTTTACTTAATTATTTAAAATGTTAGCAGCGTTTGATATGAACATCCTTCATTATAACACTATATATGACACAAAACACAGAGAAGCATAGTAGGCCCCCTCTAATGCGTGTCAGCAGTGTTAATTTTATGGTTTGTGTCTGTTATTTCTTTTTGTGTTGGGCATTACCATAACAACACAGGAATACCCATTCGCTCCTTGTTTGTCTTCCCGTAGAAGGCTGAATAACCTTTGTTTTTTCTCTCTTTCACTCACACATGAACACACACTCACACACACACTCACAGTGCAGTTAACCCACGTTTAAACCCACTGCAGTTTAGATTCCTGCAGCATTCCAACACTGAGACTTTGTCCAGACACAGTCAGCAGAGGCATCACTCTTGTCCTCAGTTGTACCACGTTCCCCTCACAGGAACAGACAGCTTGATTAGACCTGTCAGTTTCCTTATCACCCAGTAATTACTCATACAGTCCATGTGACCTTATCATAATCTTTGACCATACTGCACCTTGGAGTGTGATATCTTGTTACATGATTGAAGTGAGAGATCTTCACATATGTGAATTATTGCTGGAGGAAGTTATGTCTGTTACAGCGGTGTGTGGGTTGGATAGTGTAAACTAGTGTTTCTCATTGTATTTGACTGGGTAAACAACACATGTAAGAAGTGTCATGACTGATACCCATTAGTTTCTTCATTCAGCTCTGTCTATAAATCAGGGAGTGGCTTTCTCATTCAGAGCTGACTTTGCCGAGATGGGAATGCCCCGGAATTCCTCTCATTCCTGTCATTCCTTCAACTGTATTGCCTGGACATGTCTTCAGCCTGAGCTATAAGAGAGATGGATCGGGGGAGAAAGTTGGGATGTGATAAGGGGTGGTGTTTTTAAGGGTTTATTTCAGGGCTTTGGCCTTGCAGTTGCCCTTTGCGTCTGATTGAAAGCTGCTTTTCCTTGTTTTGTTTTGCCTGACAGAGCTTTAAAAAAAAGGGAATATCACCAAGAAAGCTACAACAAACACAAAGGTGGAGAAAGAGAGACAGAGCAGCTGAGATAAAGGATAAAAGAGAGAGTGCAGGGTTTGTCTAAACAGGCCTCCAGACACCGCCCCACTGTGTCACAAGATGGATCCCACTGGGCACACAGTCAAACTGCTCTTTATACCCATCTTTAGATAATCATAGCACAGTTGCCTTGGTTTGCACCAGAGCTCAATCTGAAAAGGAAACTAGGCCAAATGAGCCAGTTAGACAGGACTAGTTACTCCGAACGTCCCCTGTGTGGATTAATAGTTTTTGTTCACTGGTGTCAGTGAGGACGAGAAATGCTTAAGGACCTGATTTGTAATTGAGCTCTGCTGCAATCAGTGTTTTAATTATGATGGGGGGAAAAATCAGGTCAGAAAGTGTGCTCAGGCATGGCAGAGTGCAGTTTGACTTTACTGTAGGTATGATTAAATATATAATTGGCATATTAAGCTGCCTGGATACATTCTCAGTTGTATAGGTTAATGAGACCTTCATAACATGTCTGATAGCATGTTGTTACTTTAGTCTGAGTGAGTCAGGAACTGTGTCAGTCACTTGGCTGCTGTTGACTCTACAGCAGGCTTCAGATGTAGCTCCTGAGGTTTGGGTGTGGTTTCTCACTTGAATGACAGGCCGGCTTCTCTGCTCGAGGACTTACAAGAAGTGCGCGGCCTTAAATACTTCCTTGTAGTTTGTTTGTGTCACTGTTTGATCATAGGCCTGCATCAGATGTTTTGAAGTGATGCATTAGGTCACATTTAGAGCAGGGGGAAAAAAAACGTCATTTGGACCTGAACATGGTATTTGTGTGAGTTTGGAGGGTTTGGGTGAAACCACAGAAGAGCAGAGTAAGAAGTTTGAAACTGTTGGTTGTGATAATGCTCTGGGAGATTTTTTTGTGATATAATAATACCCACACCCCCAAACCGCTTCCACCCCCGCCACAAGGACGTCTCAGGGCACAGTCAGCAACATAACAGCATCTCTGGGTCTGGATTGGGTTGTACCAGCTGTTTGTAACTCCATTAGAGTTTGTGTCCTTTTTTAAGTTCTTAAAACTACTAACTTGTTTCAAACAATTAGTTTAATAAATCAGGTTGTACCTTAAAAAATTAAGAAATGTTAAGCTAGTAAAGACTTTATTGAACTTCTTAAAATACATCCTGTTCTCACTCTCAGAGCATCAAAATACACTGCTTGGGCTGTGAATGATGCCAGGGGCAACATTTAGCATCTGTGTGAGATGCAACAGGCTTTCCACCAACTCAACTGCAAACCCATCCACATCACTTTTAGATGCTCAGAGCAAAGGATGTAGTTTAAAGAGTGTGACAGTCTGTTTAGGGTGGTGGATGGGTCTAATGCGGGGTTCACACTACACAACATTTTTGTCCGTTTCAACAGCCACTGTGTCCGATTAGGCGATTGTGGAGTCAGCCTTTTGCTAATGGCAGCACTGACCGGGTTGCTAAAGTGCCTCTGCTGTTTGACACCATCATTTTGAAATTTCAAATAGGCTGCGACGTTGTTGTCCTACAGTTGTCCATGGCAGCAGATTGCTCTATGTTTCTATTGGTCAAAGTAGCGGTCATGATGGGAGAAGTCGCGAATGACAAAAAGAAAATCAAACATGCTAGACTTTTTGTCAGGATGTCGTGAGGCGCCCCAGATGTGGCGTCTGTAGTCGTCTACTATGACACACTACTCGAGATAAAACGATCGTTCACGATCTAAGCTGACGCCGCACAATGCTGCATTGGTCTAAAATCGGGCTGACATTGTGTAGTGTGAACCCCCCATAACAGACACTGGACTTTGACCTAGGAGACCAGTGTTTGAGACCATTGCACAACAACACTGGTTGCAGCATTTGTGCCACTCACAGGCCAAGTAGTTTTGTTGCCTAAACCTAACCACTGTCCCCTTCTGCATCAAGATACAACGCAAAAGGCTGCCCCCATCATCATTTTACCAATGCCAGTGCTTCTGCCCAAGCTGCAAAACATGATGAGATCATGTTGTAAAACAGCTCATTTCTTCTTAAAGCAGTTTAGGTGGGAAACAACTTAACTGCCACTTCTTTGCAAACATAGGTATTACTTAAGTTGTATTTATGCAGTTTAAAGTAGGTGGGAAATACATGATAATGCCAACCTACCTGACATTATTTGGGTAATTTAGAATAATGTTATTGGCCTTATTTTCTGTTATTTGAGGTATATTGTTTTATTTCTGTGAAAGGTTGTGAGGTCAGATGTTATATATGTCATATATTAGCAAGCTAACGTTAGCAGCTACTGGGGGTAAATACTTACTAACCAACTAATCTCTGTGAGAACAAGTTTCTGTGGTGCAAGCAGTTTGAATTTTGTGATGAGAAAATCTCCTCCGAGTAAACACAGTTAGAATAACAATTGGCCCAGTGTGAACTAACTGGTAGTGCTGGTGCAACTGGCTTCTGTCTTTCTACGGACACTACAGCAGGACAGCATTCCTGGTGTCAGTGGGGTCTGAACCTTGACTATCTGGTGAAAGAAATCTGTCTTCACTCACTACATTATTATTTTGCTTCCTGCTTTGTTCAGAGTTGAACTTTTTCACACGTACCTTGTCATCAGCTTCATCTTCCTGCCCTCCTTTGCTTTCCATCCCCCCATCTGGTAGATCTGTGGTCAGAAGAAGGTTTGTGGCATCCTCCAGGGCCTGATCTTGGGTCATGTGACTGCCTCCCACCACTCTGGCGTTGCCTCACTGTCACCACGGCAACATCAGCATTCTGACTAACATGCTGTGACATCCGTGACCTTCCTCCCCCATTTGCAATCGCATTTCTTTTTCTCATTCCAACATATTTTTCCCCATCTACTGAGTTTCTGACTGTTGTCATCATTACTCTATATTCAGTCATCCCCACCACGTCTTTCTAACAAGTTGGTTTGTTATGCCTCTCTAGGAATTTGTCACTTTGCTTCTTCAGTTGAGGGTGTGCGTTTCCCTCGGTGGGGTGAGAACTGACGAGGCTTGAAGAGAGATCCCATGTTTAGGTGTGTTTATTTAGTTATTTACTCCTCTTCTGTCTCTATCCGTCTGCCTCCTTCCTTCCCCCAGTTATGAGTCCAGATTCATCATCAAACTTTCCTCCTGAGGCAGGGTTATGCAACATCTCTTTTATAACCTGAGCAACCAGGGGGCTGAAAAAGAACCTTGTGGGAGAGAGCAACTACAAAAAGAAGAGCTGGAGTTTTCATATCTAGTGAGAAGTATGAGTGTAGCACTTCACTGCCTTATGTGAGCTCTGAGGATGTATGTGCTTGTCATCTTGTCCTGATCTAGGAACAGTTAGGAAGGATATCTCCCACATTTTCAACCCAACATGTGGTTTAACAGCCTTGACGGTGCTAAAATGTCATTTTCATAACTTTCTTAAAACCATGCTATTATCAAAATCAACAAAAAAGCTCATTCAACCCCACCAGCCTCCAAAACAGCTCTTATTTTTGTGATTTTCAGAATATATTTAAGTAAAAAAAACTTATTTTTCCAAGATGTTGTCTGCTAACCAACCAGAAAACACACCCTTACATTTCATGGAAATGGAAAACGTAATATTTCTTCAGAATTTGTGGCCTTTTTTTTTTTTTAATACTCTCATAGAGTTTCTTATTTGGATCCTTGCAAACACATTCCAGCACTCAGTCCATCTGGGAAAGATCATAAAGTTGCACAATTGAAAAAAAAGAAGTAAAAATATGATATTTAGATTGTTTTTTTAATATATATTTTTATGTTTTTTTTATTAGTATTTTCTACAGTTATACAGCTGGTAGCCCAGGTGTCAGAGCATGTTTATTTACCTTTCGGAAACATTTTCCAAATATGGTCCTGACAGGAAGTACACACTGACAAATTGGCGTGTGGCACAGCTGACGGTTCGCTTAGTGTGCCTTGTAAAATTACACAGCAGCCCCACCCAGAATGCCAGAGTATCTGTCTCACAGGCCAACACACTGCAGCAGGAAGTGAGCATGACGATGCAGCAGTCAGGACCAAACATTCATGCCTCCGCAGCCAAATCACTGTTAACACATAACACTGGGTTATTAGGACATGAGTCACACGTTGATCTCTTTCGTTTTCACCGATACTACTGTGACATTTTTGTGCTGACATGGTACAGTGTGTACATACGTGATTCTACCTGGTTGCATGTGCCACTTGCTCATTGTTCCCACACGGTAAGAGCATACATGAAACCGTAATTGTGTGTTGTAGTAAAAATGTAGCCAATGCCCCAGATATGACCCTCTACATTGAATTGATTTCTGGGAATTTTGGAGAGGCTAGGCTCTGAGGAAATTGCTCATATCCTGTGTGGAGCGGTGGAAGAGGAAGTCTCCTGTGACACTGGGAATCTCCACTCTACTGACCCACATCACAGGGATCTGGATCCTGCTGCACTGTGGTTACCAGCACCCCTGCTCTGCAGTGTTAAAGTGCTCTGAGTAATTCGAGAACATTTATATGTTGGTGCAATTACGCTTAAAGGTGCCTGGTGGAATATTCTTGTAAACAGCAACAGCTGTGTTTATATTCAGTGTTTCTACTAATCACATTATTTGGATACTTGAGGCCTATCAGACATGGTAATGTTTACTACTCATGAAACATTCGCAAAGGTGATTTTTTTTTTTTTAAATATTCAGAGTTGCATTGTTTACATCCTGTTGGCTAGAAGCCCTTTTCCTTCCCTGCCTTTTGCTTGTGCATTGCCACAATTTTTTGTTCACTGGAATAGCATGAAACATGAAACAGGGGTCCTTGTTTGCACTGTAGAGACAATCAAAACTCGTCAAAATATCACAGACTGAAAAGGGTATCTTTAAATATTAGTGCTGAATTTATGCAGTGTTCCTGTTAACCTGATATGAGAATATTCACACGATATTTCGAGATGATTATCCCCACTGCTAAGCTCGTAGTCACGCTACATAACAATCTTTAATTAGCTTGTTTTGCTGTTACATGTTAGTAGCACTTTGTACGCAATTGAAACCAGAAACAAAATGATTAAAATTTAAATGAGCTGAATAGATTGTGTTAATGTTAATACTGGGTGTTATTTAGATTTAAATGCCAGCAAAATATGGCGTCGCAGCCCTATTTCCTGCAGCTTGTTGAACGTTTGTAGTTCTTTGTGGCAAGCGGGAGATATGGCAGCTGTCAGCAATTCCCAATATCTCCAACTCGGAATTACAAGTCGGAGGCTGACGTGATGTGGTTTTCCCACTGGGCTGCATGTAATAACGGTCTGAATGATATGGTGCGAGTGTGGTATAACTCTCAAGGTTAATTTAAGTCCCCTAGTGCCAGAATGTCAAGCGAGATTGGGTACAGTAGTGGAGTACTGGTAGTGTGTGTGTGTGTAGTATCCAATTGGAGACAATTGTCGCTATTTGCCATTTTCCTTCATTACCACAGATCGCACTGTTAGTGGTGTGATCTAACTTAGCCAGTGTCTGCCTGTGAAAATTACATCCCGTCCTCCTCACTTTTTTTTAAAAGGTGTCAAAATGATATTTGCAGTCTGTTTGTGCTGGTATGCAAATATCTCGCTGGGCTACAGGCACAATAAGATAACTGAAAAGCATGTTAACAGATGGGAGCTGCACATAAATCTGGAGCTCAGTGCTCCTTTCTGCCTTTGGCACCCTGTGCTTTGTTACAAAGTAATTTGCTGATCAATGGGTGTGCTCAAATTCACTGTCTGGCTGCTGAGATTTCAGTGTGCCCTAATCCTGCTGCCTGTGGGCTTTTACCAAAAGAAAACTCCACTAGGGTAGATAAAATATATACCCCCCCGGAGATCAATTTTTCATCATCACAGGCACTGAAATCAAAAGCAGAAGGTGGGAAAAACCTACTGTTCCCTGAGAAGACTGCACACTGACTGGCTTCATCTTGGACTCGATGCAGCAGCTTTACTAAACCAAGTTACTATGGGCAACACGTAGCCTTGAGTACAGCTCCGTATAAACTGCACAAGTACAACGCATGATACTGTCCACTGTAATAATTGTCACATGTGTCATGTGGTGTGAGACTGAATGGTGTCCAGTGTTGGTGATCAGTGTGCTGACAGGAAGGAAGGGTGTCTCCATCTAAGACTTCCTGTCGTGCTGTGTGACTCAGTGTCGGTCCTTGTGCTGCTCTTTTCCTTTTCCCCTCACTCTTCTCTTCCTCCCTCCCCCAGGGCATGTCTAAGTCTATCCACTTACTTCTCTGACTCACATTTTTCTTCATTTACTTTATTAGCTTCGGTTGGACCATCTGTCCAGGTTTCACAATGTCATGTCAACATGTTATTGACCAGCTGCTTGCTGCAAGAGTGATTTTATATATATATATATATATATCTATGTCTTGCACCTCCAGATTTTTTACAGGAATAATTCAACATTTTAGGAAACACTTTGATGAGAGGATTGATATCATTCCAATGTCATCACAGTAAATATGAAACTACGTCCAATAGCACAAAGACTGGAAACAGCTTGGCTCTATCCGAACATATCAATCAATCTATCGGACTTCGACAAGACTCTAGCAAGTCATTGTGCCCTGACCAGAAGGGGTTCTGCCCGTCGTTCTGATGGCTCATTCTTCTGAAACCCCAATAGTCTGAAAAATGTCCACTTTGATTGACAGCCCATTTGCTGGGTAGCCTGTCATCTGGAAAACAAGTAGCCATTGCAACTTCCTGGGTACCATTTTTTTTTACCATTTTGGGGTTAGTTAGGTTTAGGTAACGCGTTGCCATTCAAGTCGTCAAATACCACCGCTTGGGCAGTGACTTCTGCGTCAGACAATGATGGCATGATATGTGCCCAGACACTGTCAGTGTGCAACGGTGTCAGGGGAAACATGGCCGGACAACAACGTAAGTTAAGGCTGTGAAAAGTCCGAGTGGGGCAGGCGGGAGGGGTGGTGGATGGGTCCAACAATTCAGCCTGTATGAAAGTAAAGTCAAACCCTGTTAACTGTGGGCTAAACATAACTGTGCATTTTTTGTTGAAGGAAAAAAATGTCAATATGCAGTTTTGTACCAATGTAGTAGGTTTATTTTGAAAGAGACTGAATGCAAACTGTACATTTTCTGTGAAAATGGAAGTGTAGTTTGAGAGGATACAATGCATGTGACAGGCTGAAGTTGACACGGCATCCTAGAATGTCAACAACAGATGCATCCAGGCCACCTCGCACGTCATGATAGTCCGTGACAAAGCGACGGTATGTGACGAAGTCGGAGTGCGAGTGTGTTGGTTTAGGCATGAGGGGTTAGACTGGTTAGGGTTAGGGTAAGAATATCAGGGTAAGCCAATCAGAGGCGGAGTAGAGCAGGTTATGCCTTCGCCATTGTAGGAGAAAAACATATTGTTGCACAATAGGCCGTGAATCTTTCTACCAGGAGAGTGTGTAAATTTGAGGCAATGGGCGTTTTTAGGATAATGGGCCGACATACAAATAGGCTTTTGTTCCAGTAAGATGTTTTTTGGAATAATGGGCCATCAGAACAATGGCATAGCAACCCAAAAAGTACTCCAGCACATTCCCCCCAAAAAACACAAATGATCATCTTTACACTTTTGTTAAAGTACGGCTTAAACAAACACAATATAACATGATAATAATCGAGCCGTGGGTAAAATGGTAGAAACATTTTTTTTGCCTTTGGACAGGGCCAGGCTAGCTGTTTCCATCTGTCTCCTGTCTTTATGCTAAGCTAAGCTAACCAGCTCATCCACCACCCCTCCCACCAGCCCCACTCAGACTTTTACCCCCATAACTTGGTAGTCATTGCCCAAGCACCGGTATTCAATGATTTCAGAATGACACCAGGTTGCCTAGACCTAACTAACCTCACCAACGAAGCCAATGAGCACTAGCCAATCAGAGGCATAGTAGGGAAAGTCTTGCTTTTGCCATATCAAGAAAAAAAGGAAGGACCCAGGAAAGTCCGATGATCTATCTGGGAGGGTGTATTTTCAGAGCAATGGCTGCTTGTTTTCAGGCCACCTGACAAATGGAATAAGCTAAGCTAAGCTAACCGGTTTAGCTTAGCATGTATTTACCGTACACACTTGAGTATATTTTAAAAAATCAAACCATTGTTTAAAATTTGTGCTCTGTATTAGTTTAACAGGTCTTCATAAAACACCAACCAAATGCATAACCTAGTATATCCTCAGAGCTGTTTTCCACATTAGCAAGAACTTCAGTGGTGCTCAGAGACTGACATATCAAAAACAACAACGCCCTGTGAATCCTCAGGATAATTACTCAAACAGGCACATTGCATCTTCAGTACCTTAATTGCTTCCCTTGATCCTCTTTCAATTTGCAACTGCGAGTTGACTCAAATCATGATAATACTGATTGATATCTGGGACGTTTATCACCGAGTGTGTGAATTGTCAGCTGTAATGAGATGTCATCCAATTAAGATGGTGGGTAGGCCTAATCATCGCAGTAACAGTCTGTCTAAAACAATCCAAAACAAATCAATAAACCAGATGGAACAAATGAGTGCAACATGCTGGAGATGAGAGGAAACAGAGATGAGGAAGAGAGGGAGGGGAGAAAACATGGGGATATGAGGGCCACACTGCAGGTCTCTCATTCAGGCTAATGCCATTAGTGTCACCGTGCAGGCGGATCATATGACACAGAGTCATTATTGCTCTTTATTTATTTACCCTCACACACACACACAGGCACACAGAGACACACACATAAATTCCACCATGTCACATATTCTGTAGAGTTAGTGTTCCCCCCTGTAGCCTTGAAGCCAGATGAATGGCTTTCCAAACACACACATGGGCTCAAGCAAATGACGCCTTTCCAAGAGTGTGTCACACATGAGCGCACATCTCTGAATGCTCAGAACATGTCACCAGTCACCCCCCCACCCTCCACCTTCTTGTTCCTGTCTCTTCTTCCTGTCCGTGGATCCAGCCTCTGGGCTCGCCTTCTCATGTCATTTCAGGGTGCGTAAGCCTTCAGACCATATGGGCTCTGAGGGGCTTAGTGGACCTCCAGCCAGCCCCCCTTGGAGGGCCTGCTGTTTGAGGGGTATTGAAGGGGCATCTTGTCATCTTTTCAGATGCTTCAAACATCCTGTCTGGAGAATAAAAACAGCCTGAGGGGGTTGTTATCGTTTAGTTATCTCACTTTCCCCATCCCCTCGTCTTTCACCCCGCCCCTCTAAGCCCTAACATTTTGTATATTTGTCAGCAAATATACTTCATTGCTTCCTTCAGCGCAGTGTTAGCTTGTTGTGTAATTATTATTTGCTTTGTGATCTGTGGATCTCAGCAATCCAGGATGGGCAGATGGCTCTGTCTTGCTCACCAATGACTCTCTGTCTCTCTCTTCCTCTTCTTCTCTCCATCACTTTTTTTTTCATGCGCACATGTCTGTGTTCATGTGTGAGCCTACGTGTCTTTGTGTCTGAGTGTGTGTGTGTTGTTTTACGAATATCTACTCTGCGGACCATATGGTACAACACTGCCTGCTGGGCAAAGATAATTCCCGCATGCAAAGGCAGCAGAGACACCCGTGCGCACACACACATGCGCCACACAATTAGTCCAGCCTCAGTATCATGTACTTGTATTATGCATTGTAATTAGTCTGCACCTTCACGTCTGTTGTTGTATAACAGCGATACCCAACAGGCCTGTCTTGTGTTCATCTGTCAGTCTCTCTGCTCTGCTCGCTGTCGTCCCTCCTCCTCCTCCTCCTCCTCCTCCTCCTCCTCCTCTCCAGCTGATTTGCTCTCTACCTGCCTGCCTATACTTGTCTACATCTCATGCTTTCCATCTTTCTCAGAAGCAACTTGCCCCCCAGCCTACCTGAGTCGTCAGGCCTTTCCTGAGCCATAACGCAGGAGCCGACTCATACCTTCTTCCCACACATCTAACCACCCATATGGAAGTTTGTCTGCCGAGTTTATCAGTTCAGAGAGCTGTATACATTCTGACTGTTCCTCTACCTCCCTCTCCCTCACTGTATATGTTTATAAGATTTCAACTGTTGCATAAACCTCGAAGGTTCACACCAGGGGTTTTCATGTTTTATCCAATTTACTACAAGCTCTGTATACCTACGATTACAGATTACAGCTCACAGCTCACCATTTTAAAAACTACACTGTTGTTTGGATGTGCTGAATCTCTGCCTTCACTTCCTGGAAAAATCATTGGTTTCCTTCATTCCTGTATGGTAACAATTAGCAGGCTCCTAAAACTTGCTTGAGTTGTGTAATGCATCACATTGAAACTCAAGTCTGTATTAATTTCTGTCACTCTAGTGACAAATTCATTGTGGGTCTTGTGTCTAAAGATTTGGGCAACATTTCTATCAGATCTGATCACTAAAAAGTGGAAGAAGAGGTCAAACTGCTTCAGAAAGAGACAGGTTTAAATTCACTAAAAATATTTGATTAAAAAAAAAACAGAAAGGGAAAATAAAATTATTACTGTAATTGTCTGTTGCAAACAATCATCACAGTTTACAGATCAATTTCCTGGTTCAACTTTGACCTACCATAGTTACAGTTTACTTAAATAGGTTAACTTAAATTCAGTTTACTACATAAGTTAGCGCTGGTTTTGGGCCTGTGTCGGGGGTGACTGTGACTCAGAAGGTAGAGCGGGTCGTCCACTAATCAGAAGATTGGCGGTTCGATCTCTGGCTCCTCCAGTCTTCATGTCGAAGTATCCTTGAGCAACTGAACCCCAAATTGCTCCCGATGGCTGTTCCATCAGTTTGTGACTGTGTTAAAAACTGAATAGCAGGTAGCACCTTATATGGTAGGCTCGGCCACCAGTGTGTGAAAGTGACTCATAGTGTAAAAAACACTTTGAGTGGTTGGAAGACTAGAAAAGCGCTATACAAGTGCAGGTCCATTTACTACAAAGCAAGTATGTATATATTTTTCTTATCTGGCTTTAGTAACACTAACATTAGCCGTCTGGATAACCAGTATCATATGTTCTATCCATCCACAACTATGTTCATGTGAAAAAGAAATGATATGAGATGAAAAGGTGATACTAATTACGTGCAGAAGTATTCTAGGGACAGCAAAAAGTCAGGTTTATCGGAGTGGAGATAATCTTACTACGGAACAAGAAGTTGTAGAAACACTAGAAATAATTTCTAAATATTAAAAGTAGGCCAAGACCTACCATACAGGTAGGAATTATTATATGAAGTTAACTGCTTATAGAGTGAGCATTTTTGCTGTTTAGGTAGATGATAAAGAGAATGAAGGTTACAATATTGTAACCCTAGTTCTATTAACACAGGCAGAGCCCATTACTTCATTCTTTGGGTAATATTCTCCAATCGCAAGCACTGGCCCACTGAAATTTGCATGTATGTGGCCAATGTGCCTACCCGAATATGTATGGACCCTGGCAGGAAAGTGGGTGAACTTTTTCAAGTGATTTGATTGGTCAGTAGTTGAGGTGTTGACAGGTTGTTAGCCGATCCTCTGGTTAGCTGTACAGCAAATGTTACAACAGTGATTTATCCTCGTAAAAAGTGAACCAGCTTCATAGTACTGAAAACCCAGGGTTAACCCTGAAGTCACCTTGCTAACCCCAAATCCTGCTTCGTAGTACATCGGTTACTTTGGTGAGTACAGTGGTATCACGACTGATAAAATCATGGACAAAGCCATGAAAATTAGACCCAAGTAGTAATAATCCAAGATTACTTCTTAAGTGCAAGTGATTTTAAAAGCCTGAGTAATGATGCAAACTTAATGTTTACTGTGGTAAATGACACAGCTGAAGCAAGGTTTTTAGTCTCCTAATAGATTATCATATGGAAATGAATGGAAACAGCTGATGCCTGTAATGGTTCAAATCCACAAGCAAGCAAATATGATTTGTAGTTAATGAGCTCAAACTTGCAAAACCGCCACCACAATCCTTTAAACTGTTCTTTTTGCGTGTTCCTGTCTGTGCGGCTGTCTGTCTGTTTTATACCTGCGTAGACTTGCAGCAGAGCCAGACTGCATGAAAAGGGAAGGTCACTGAAATCAAAGTACTCCAAAGCTCCCACGCTTCTCCTGTAGTCAGGCTCGCTCTCTCTCCGATTAGACAGATCACATAAAACCATTTACCTCGGCATCTCAGAACACCGGGGTAAACAATGAGCAACATGGTGTTTTCTTTAGAAATGTGGGGGGAGACAGATAAACCCCTGTGGCAAAAATCTTCCCACCCCCACTGCATCTTGTGCCACAATGTCTGCTAACTGTCGAACGTGGTAACATGGATGAGGGCACAGCTGGAGCAGAAATGGAAAGAGACGTACAAAAGAGAGGGGTGGAGAAGGAGACGAGGCAGTTTGAGGCTGGTTAACTGGGACTGTTTTTGACCGTTTTTGATGTTTTGCAGCCAGTCACACAGATACAGGCAGGGATGAAGTGAGAGACAGACACACGCGGAGGGAGGTGAAGGATAAAGAGACAGGCACAGGAACAAAAGCAACGGCATTTAATATGAAACAGAATTTCAGAGGTAGCCTGGTAGCTTAGTCACCATGACAACAACACACTTAAACCAGCATTTAATTGGTGCTGTCTGCACTTGTCTGTTGTATCTCCATCCGCTCCCTCTGTGTACAGTATATAATTACACTGTGATTTGTGGGTATCATGTACCAGCATAGACCTGCCGACGATATGGTATGTATTATTGTATTTGGTTTGTTAAGTAATGCAGTTCAACTTACTGCGACTGACACTTCAGATTATGTTTGAATCTTCGGATCTCCAAAACGATAGTTAACCATTAAGTGCAGAGGTCAGGAATATGGTGCCTGTACTGTATATACAATGTAGATATATGTTTTTACTTTTATCAAGCACTATTTAAGGATTCAGGGGTGCAATGTGGGATATTTTTTTGAGAACAATTAGAGTCAGTAGATGAGTCACTGGTGATATAATTTAGCCTTAGGCTTCCTGAAAAGTCTGATAAGGCAGATTGTTAGTAAAGATACTCAGGTTCTGTGTAAGTATAGGGAGGGTATGTTTACACTGGCTTGTACTTGCATGTGTGAGAGAATGGGTGTCTCATGTTTACCTCACATCCTATTTAACCCCTAAAAACTGCTGTTACTGGATGTGAGATTAACTATCTGCTCATTTTCCAGCACATTTGAATTCAGTGAAGATTCTTTTGTTGTAAAAGTTTGGCCCGAGGGCAACCTTTGCACATAATTTCCTGTCTTTTCTGTCATATATATATAAATGTTGCATATTCTGGTGTAACAAGCACTTAAGATCCAAGCAATACAAAACAGTTTTGTTGCAGTTTTTCAAGCTGGGACTTACTTTTAGAGTGATGTGATGCTCCAGGCTTGTGCACAAAATCCAAGTCTGGAGATCTTAAAACAGAACACAGTGTTTTTGATTTTGACATTTCGCTTCAAGCGTGTCTACTCTTAAGCCTCTGTCTAATAATTCTTTCTTCAGGTTTCAGTATTTGGTATAATAACTGTTCACAGGCGCGCTCGGTCCAAAACATTTGGGAAAAGTGTGAAGGAAAATGAGGCGATGGTACTGTGGTTGGCAAACGGCAATTTATTGTTTCTCAAGGTGCAGAGCTCTGAATGTGTCTCTCAGGCTCCCTGTGGGTTATTTGTCTATTTTCAGAGAACTGTAGGCGGTGAAGAGCAAGTATTCAAGCCAGGACAAGATGGAGATGTTCTCTTAAGAATGTAACAGCTGCAGTGACAGAGAAGTACATGCATGGGGAGAGGACAACAAGCAGATAAGAATCGCAGTATAAATGGATTATGAATGAAGGGAGCCTGAACAACAAACTAATAGTACAGGATTTTCTTGCATAGCCTGTAATATAAAAGACAAAACTTCAACCTTTTTTTATTACCTTTATATTTCATGACTTCTCCTAAATTCATGAGAATTCCTTGTAAACATGATTCAGATGTTTCCCTTGACTGAATCAGATACATAAAGCTCCAAGATAGATGTGAATTTCCCCGTAAAGATAAAACATTGTCACCACACTAATGGCTCATTTAGGCCTCTTTTCCACTTTTGTGTCCATATTTCCCTGTTGTACAGTTTTTCACCAGCCAGTCTTGTGGGATATGTGCTTGGAGCTGTACAGAGACAAAAACAGGACCAATAATGCACTGCAACAAAAAGATGAGCAGGTTGGCCTGTCCAGTGTGTAGCCAGTTTTGTAAAATATTTCGCTAAAAGACGTACAGCGCACAATGCATGCACACACCTAGCATGCTACCAGTGATAGCAAGCTAAATGTTCTGTCAAACTTTTCACTCAGAAAGAAATGTGTAAATGGAGCTGCATTACATTCATCAGTCTGTTAGCTAATTCATGTTAATGCTAACTTCCTGTGGCACACCGGATACAGCCTGTCCAAAAATACATTTTCATTTCTTTTCAGTGTACTTGAGGCAAATTCCAGACCGAAAGAAAAAGGAAAAATGGAAAGAGAAGACCACAAAGGTTCCAGGTTCTCTGAGTAATGACTGGACTTCAGGTTGACTCACACATGTACATGGAGCTATGTGGAAAAGAGGTCACGCTTAACGTTAGATACGTATAAGGACACAAACAGAGCTTTCTGTTCTTAAGACCTTTGCACAGAGTCCATTTTTTTTCATCCAAAATTGTTGCATGTGTAAAAATAAGTACAACTTCACGTTGGGTCAATCACATTTGCGCACTGAGTCCGAAACTTTCGGACCCAGAACAATTTAATTTTCTGCGTTTTTCACATCCGTCAGAACCCTTTAGAGACGTTTGACCAAGAATCAGTGAAGACAATGCCGCGACAAGACAGAGGAACAGGGCGCACAGAATTATTTCATGACTCAGACAGCTACTGCCAACAGGTCAGATGATGATGAGGAGGAGGAGGATGTGGACCGCACACAGAATGTGGAGGACAGAGAGGGAGGACAGCTCCGCCCCTTCACGCAGCTGCGGTGCCAAATGACAGACAGGAAGATAGTTATGACAGCCAGAAAATGTGTCATTTTGTCACATATTGCGAATTTTCACATCGAATAGAACAATAAAACACATCGGAATCAGTGCGCAAGGTTTCTGTGTGTAACTAGTTTTTTCGGATGATGGATTTAAAAAAACGCATCCCAAAAAAATGGACTCAGTGTGCAAAGGCCTTAACTCTGCGTTTATGGTGTCTGCATTTGAGCACGTTTTTTGAAAGCTTTCGGATTTGGACAAAATGGAGAAGTACCACCAGAGATCCTGGAGGCAGCATACTGTAGTTCACGCAGGGTATGATCGTAGGACATGTCGGACACATTTTAAAAATGGCACAACAGAACAAATTAGTAATATTATGAAAAGAATTCTTCGCCCATGTGTCGCGATGTATTCAGTGGCCTTGTAGACCACTGCCATCTACAACGCTGCCATCATTACGACCTCCTCCACCATTGCCTCATTTGGTGTTGTCCGAAACTTTTGATTCTGCTCTCTAGTGCCATCCATTGGATGTATTAATGCCAACATAAAGAGCACATGGAAATAGGTGGGTAGTGACGTTTACATTTGAAATAAATGGATCTATTTTCATATGTAAAGGCAGTATAAACAAGTCTTATCTCCAACAGTAACAGGAAGTCAGGCCTCACTGGGCTTTAACTGACCCCAAACAGAAGCAACATCACACTTCTTTGTCTCTAAACAGCAAATAATAGCAATGTATGTCTGTTCATACAAGGCTTAAATAAATTATAAAACATGAAAATATTTTGCTAAATTCATTCAGTTGATACTTTCATCCACTTTAATACTTTCTACATAAAGTCTGAAGAAAAGAAAGACTATAACTGAAGGAAAGCAAAAGGTTGATTTTGCAGTTTTGCACATACACCTGCGGGGTCTGTGGGACCTCAAAAACTACAAGGAGGTAAAGTCAACAAAACACAAGAGCTAATAGAAAAATGAGGAGAAAGTAGCAACAGTTTATCAAAAACATACAGTAGGTGTTTTGATGTAAAAACACCCAGACTCAGCTGTGCATTCCTGTGAAGTGAATTCATTCCCCATGCCTCCTGGGGCACACACACCAACACACTTACTCACACACACACACACACATTCTCTCATTCTCTCTCACACACACACACACTGCAGAGTATTGTGGCTGTGTCTGAGCCTGCAGTTGATAAGATAGGGTTGGGTTGCACAGCTTGCAGGCAGATACTATTGTAGCCGTTGACAGGAAACTGAAACAGGGTGGGATGGTGCGTCTCCAAATCTACATGCCTGTTTGCGTCTGTGTGTGTATGTGTGTGTGTGTGTGTGTGTGTGTGTGTGTGTGTTTGTGGTGTTGGTTTGAACGTTTGCCCTCTCCCCTCTTGTCAAACCCTGCCCAAATGATTTCCCCAAATTCACTGTTTTCCCTCGATGAATGCCTCCTCTCTCTCGTGGACTGAGCGAGCTCTTGTGCTCTGCGTGAATGAGTGTGTCTGCCCCACATAAGAGCAAAGAGAGAGGAGCCATACTGTAGGTCAGTCTGCATTCTGCCATTTGGCCACCAGACGGGACAGTGGGGCGACTGTACTAGCTGGCACTATTGTATTCTGCTGAATGAAGGCCCTGTCATAGACCCACAAACACACTGACCCAGCTCTGTTTTCTATCCAACTCACTGGGCTCGAGTGCTGTGTTGTGAATTATTAATGATATAGGCACAAGTGATGTTCAAATATTTCATGTGTGAAATGTAACAAGCGTTAAGACAAGAACTTCTACTATCACATCTGATATATTTATAAAGAGGCACTTGTTCTTTTTAGACATTTCACATGTGAAATATGATATTTCCACGACAGCATAGATGTCACGTGACTTTTTTGTAAAGAGAGCAAACAAGGAGGTAAGGTGACGGTATTATAGAATGACGAAACCCACAAAGACTTTTTAAGCTTTTTTGCAAACCCTATTTTAACTCAACCCATGATGTTTCCTTAAACCTAACTATTGTCTTTGTGCCTCAAACTAACGTAATCTTAACAAGAGCTTTGTCACATTGTAAAACAATTTTTTCAACAGTAATTCGTGAGCATCAGATCAGAAAATGCTGCTCTAGAGGGCATAGACAAACAGTGCATTTTGGCTTTTATTTTGGAGGACTTGTTGAGATTGCATTGTTAGAGCCCAGATTACTACTTCTATTCTCCTGTGTCCTCATATAGCTGACATTATATCCTCCTGAGACCCAAACTTTTATTTGGTATGCATTTTCAATTTCTCAGTAGGTATAGTAGTAGTATGAGGTATAAAAACCTAAACATTGTCAACGATAATTTAGTCTCAATGTCCTTAAACGAGACAATAATAAAGCCCTAATGTCTTCAAATGACTACTACCTAATTAACAACGTTTTAGCTTACTGCTGCTAAAGTTGGTCAAATCTGTTGCCATATCAAACTACAAACATTACTGATCATAAATAAACAAGCTTCAACCATAAAATCTGATTAAATTTTGTAGCTTGTCCACTAATGTGTCAGGATCAGCTGCAGACTGACTTGACAGAGATGGCTGCCATCTTGTTTTTACAGGGATTAGTGTATGTGCTTTTACCAAACACAAAAAAAGTGTTCACAAAGAAGTAGAATGAAGTATTAGGTCAAGCAAACACAAAATGAGATGTCCACATATGAGGACACAAGGTCTCAAGAGGATATTTTGGGTTTGCTGCATGTTATGCTTCAGTCTGCTGAACACAGATCTGTTTTTGTGCTATCTAGTGGTAGCAAAAGCACAATACACTAATCTGTGTAAAAACAAGATGGCGGCCATTTCTGCCAAGTCAGTCTGCAGCCAAACCTGATCACATTTTATGGTTGAAACTGTTTATTTTTATTTTAAGCTAAGACAATGTTAATTAGGACGTACTGGTACGGGGACATTGGGACTTTATTATTGTCTTGTCGCAGCATTTCACATAGGCCAATAAGGGTGACAGACGGTTCCTACAGACAAAAAGGACACTCCTAGTATGGCATATGGAGCAAAGTAAAATCACACCGTTACAAAATGAAAAAAAAAGCACAAGGATTTTAGACATGTTGTATTCTTAGCGATTTTGTTTTTGCACAGCCATGTTCAGGCACTAAAGTGAACTGTTTTAAACAGTTTTAGACTTGAACACTGACCCCTAACCCACAGAGTTACAAAACACTGAACAAATGTTGCATTGTTTACAATTTTACAATAAAATGAACAGTTTTTACTTCATCACACACTTGTGACTATACTAGACTACACCCATTGTCCCCATTTTTTCCAAAAACTTCTTACTCTTAAAGGGGAATTCCGGTGTGAAATGGATTTGGAATATATTGTACATGATCACAAGTGCGAATCTTGTGTTGGGTACAAAACTGCGCTGATGCAATGCATTCTAAACTAGGCTGTTTTTAGCCGATTCCTCCAAAAGGCTAATGCCGCTAGCAGGTAAAATGAAATAGCTTACAATGCTCAAAGTAGCCCCACACTTCATTGGTAGTATAACGGGGTCCTACCATTTAAAACGAGGAATTCGTAATTTTGTAAGTGCACAGATAGTTAATTAATAATGACTGTTTACAAAGACAATACCTTGAGGTAGATTTCCGGTCGCCGCCAGTCAAAACAAGTCGATTACCGACTCCTCTTCTCGTCTTCTCCTCCCCTCAAAAGCTGTCATTCAAGCTCATGCACTACACACATCCCGGACACCTCTTGTTCACGTGTACAGCCCATGGTCAGCCCTCTTCTGTCTGAGATTTGCGTTCAGCAATCGACTTGTTTTGACTGGCAGCAACCGGAAAACTACCTCAAGATATTGTCTTTGTAAACAGTCATTTTTAATTAACTATCTGTGCACTTACAAAGTTGTGAGTGCCTCGTTTTAAATGGTAGGACCCTCGTTATACTACCAACAAAGTATGGAGCTACTTTGAGCCTTGTAAGTGGTTTAATGGCAGCTATTTCGTTTCTCCTGGAGACATGCCCCGAGTGCTAGCGGCATTAGCCTTTTGGAGGAATCGGCTAAAAACAGCCTAGTTTAGAATGCATTGCATCAGCGCAGTTTTGTACCCAACACAAGACTCGAACTCGGGATCATGTACAATATATTCCAAATCCATTTCACACTGGAATTCCCCTTTAATGCTTTTTAATACTTATCTCGTCCTACTAATCCCAAAAAGCAAGGAGAAATAAAAAAATGCATACCAAACAACAGCTTGAGTCTCACATATAGCATATAATGTCCCAAAATAAATAAAATAATCTGGAGCGTTTGGGTGTTTGAAGGACGGAGGGAAAGCTATGGGAATATCCTCAGGATACAAGGTCAGGTGTTGCTCCAAATATCCAGTGAATTTGTTGCAAAACATCAGACCACAAGTATTATGACTCACATTTAAACAGAGAAAAAAGGCCCCTCCTATAACGTGGTATTATGACTCGCTAAGCAAATCCAGACAAGCCAAGTGGGGGACATTAGATATGGTGCGTGTGTGGACGACTGTAAACAAAGTTTGTTCCAGTTCCTTCTTCTTTTCACCACATGTGCAAACCTAAGAAACATGAAATAACACTACAAACTGAATGCACTGAATGCATCACTACTTGCATTCCAGGCAAGAGAATGAACCGCGTGAACTGTTTTACATACTGTTTTCTAATTCAGGTTGAGATGTGAAAGGGTGTTTTGGTGAAGTATTCCATTAGTCTGTGGGGGTCGCAGTCAAACAGCTCGTCTGGGCGAGGAGCCTCTCCTCCGATGTGCCATCCTCAGAGAGAGAGAGATAAAGGAGAGGTTAGCTGAGTGTGGATAGATGACTCACAGTGTGTAGGTGCAGGAAAAATAGATTAGAGTTCTGTGGACCCTCAGGCTTTTTATTTTATCTTGTATTGCAAAAGAGTGAAAGAAAGGTTCAAAAATAAAGACTGTTGCTGGGAGCAACGTGACAGCTACATCTATCTATCTATCTATCTATCTATCTATCTATCTATCTATCTATCTATCTATCTATCTATCTATCTATCTGTCTTACTGGCATAAAATGACATGAGGCATAATATGCAAGGTCTAGAAAAACAGATTAAAATGAATGTAACAATCTGTGATAATTTCATGTAAATTGACAGGAACATTACATTGGTTTTATCAAAGGGCCACTGCACCAATTTTACATGTCACAGTTAATGTACCAGCTGGGAGTAATGCACAGACTGTAAAAACAGTTGTATAATGCAATCTGTGGCTCTGACTGAGCTTTGTTGAGGCTGAGAAAATGTTATACTATATTTTTAGAGACTAAGGGTCTGGATATCTTGGCCTCTGCCGCATCGATTTTCTTTTTTTAAAGTCCTGAAGAGGCACCCACTCCACCGGCTTTGTACATGAAGCTCAGTTTACTCGTCATGGGGAGGATTAGTCAGCCCGTGAAAACTGTTGAATAATGTACTTCCTGTGCTGGAGGAATTTTTAGAAAGAGTTGGAGGGGAAAAAGCCCCTGGTCATGTCGAAAGGTTATCTCAGATTAAGCTTGTCAGATTTTTTTATCCAAAAGTGTGTGTTGCAAACTGGAGGTATAAAGTTTGAGAGGTGTGGGAGCTTCACCATGCAGAGAGGGTCTGGTTAGTGACACCATGAAGTTGCATTATGGGAGTTTTATAGTTTAATTTTGGCCAATACGGTACTCCAACAATTTGGCATTGCATTTCCATAAAGTTGGGGCACTTGTTAATGACCATTCGTGCAGTAGAGAACCAGATGCCCTCACTTTAAGTCTAGACATCCTGGATTTTAAATTTCCCAAAATGCTACTCATCCCATTGCCAATTAAAAGCCTTTGTCTTTCAACCAAGTCTGTTATAGCCTCAAGCCTAATTCAGAATATCCCTGATGACATCCCTAATATTGCTTTCTCAAACATGACAAAACTGAGCCAGCCCTGTCGCCTGGAAATTATGTTTAGATAGAACTAATTTGAAACAGCAAATACATTTTGAGGGAAATGTAATTTGGTGTTACTATTAACATAATGAGGAAATGTTGCAGACATACCCGGCAAGTCGCAAAAATGTTGCAAAATGACAACATATTTTAGTTGTTTTTACCAAAACAGGCAATGTCGCAATACAGTATGCACTTGTAGTGACAACAGCATAGTTGTTTTTATTAGTTTTTTTACAACATTTCCCTAACTGTAACCATAGTGCTTTTGTCACCTAAACCTAAGACAGGAGTCTGGATGTGAACCCAAACTGCTGGTGTCAAGGTCCTGCACTTTGTACACCCCCATCCTCACTCTGAATCCTACCCAGTACATAAATGTAGTGTTTTGTTACCTGAACATAATCCAGGCAGCTGTGATGTTACCATGACAACATAATCAAGAAAGTAGTTTAGTACAGGGGTGTAAATATAGACAGTGGAGGCAGTGCAATTGCACTGGGGCCCCTGGGGTGGAGGTGCCCATAGATAGAGCAGGTCCTCAAGTGATTGAGATTGCCACCTTGAAAATATACCCGTGCTCAAAAATAAATGGTAATAAAAAAAAAAAGAATCAATTTAAAAATGGTGCCATTTGTTATATATGTCCTCAAAACAGCAACCCCACCTGCATCATGGTTTTCTTTTTTCTTTTTATTTTCTTAAATAGTCAGAAGCTAGTTAAAACAAAATTATGTCTTTTCTATGTTAACTATAAAATCTATAAATATATTATAAAAATGATTAAATTAAATGATTACGTCCACATACGACGCACAAGGTACCCTGGGTGTGTTGGTTGTTGACGTTCTGGGACACCGTGTCAAATTCTGCCTGTTACACCTGTCTTCTTTCAAAATACACTTCTGTTTTCACAGGAAATTTACTGTTTACATACAGTCTCTTTCAAAATAACTGTGAACTGACGTTTTTTTTTTCCTTCAACAACAAACACACATGGTTGGGTTAAGGCAACAAAAGCACGTGGTCAGGTTTAGGAAAAAGAGCAGGGTTTGGATTTATAATCTCACAGGACGCGAACACCACTCCCTCGGGTGAAAGTTGGTATTTGTTGGACCCATCCACCACCCCTCCTGCTTGCCTTAGTCACACTATCGCCACCTTAGCCTTCATCCTTGTCCCGCCGTGTTTCCCCCCCAGACACCGCTGGGCACCGCTAAACTATAACAGCAACCAGCTGTGTATCATGTCGACGTTAAAGGATGCCTTTTTTCGTTGGTTTCTGTCACTGCCCAAGCGCTAGATTTCGAGGACTTCGGAGTGAGACTGGGCTTGCAATGATGATTGCTGGGTACTATGTATGTTGATGTTGTCCAGTGTCTAGTCTCTATTTGTGTCAAGACAATACATGCATAATAGCGTGCACTAGGGACCATCATAATACCGTGCAGTGGGGCCTATCGTAACCTTCCTACGCCACTGGTTTAGCAACATAAAAATGTAATTTCTATGGGACAGGGTTGCCCGAGCTGCTGCGGATCTTGGGCACTACTTTTGATTTCTAACTCTGAAGGATGCAACACTGTTGAAAGCTTCCTTTAAAATGTATATTTTACTACATAAGGAAAATTAAATCATTGGCTCATTGGCAAAAAAATCTGTACCTGTGGAGACAGAGGGAGCTCTCAACAGTCTTGCAAGTCTTACCTGGGAGGCATTAACATCTCACATTGCAATAGTTCAGCTTCAGTGACACTACACACACCAGGGATGCTGCATGTAAGAGCACAAAATCTCAATTTACTGCTCACTATTAAACTTTAAACTGTTTATTATGTAGGAAATAATGAATTTGGGAGTGTTTTTGGACAATGCTCCATCTGACCAAGAAGTCGAAACAAAGTCAGCGTCTTATGGAGTACCGCTTTAACGGTGAAGATATGAGCTCACTTCTTTCACGGATGAGCTCATGCTGCAGTGTCCTGGTTCACTCATGGCCAAGATTGCTTACAACCTCTACCTGCTCCTCAGCATGGTGACTTAAAATTTCAGCCATTCACCCTCAGAGATTTCCTTCTATCATTTTAGTCACACTGCAGTGGAGGGCGTAAAATTTGTCAGTGATGTCAGCCTGTATGCCATGATGATATCATTGTTTTTGTGGAGGCAGGCCATCTTAAATCATTTATTGCAGATGTCTTTAGCACCCTGCAGACTTTGATTATATGACAGTGACTTCATACCGCTGCCTCAGTCTCAGAGTGTACGCTGTGTCAATACATCCCGCAGGGTATTTCCAGAACATCACATTTGGAGAAGGACAGAGAAAATTTCCGTAGCACTGTTTTCAAGATGTGTCACGAGTGTTGGGAGGCATTGACACAGTGCTGAGTGTCATGTCTCTCCTCCAGCTGTTGGTTTCTTTGTCACAAGATTTATGTGACAAAATCCGTGCACTTTTGCAACTTTGCAATTTCCAACACAGACACTCACAGGAAAATGGCCGAAAAAAAAGACTGACAACAATGTCAGCGTGTAGAAGGAGATGTGAGGAATGAAAACCAGCTGAAAAACACAGGGACGAGAATGTAGCCCGAGAGGAAGACGATGTGAACAGATGAGAGAGAAAGAGATGCTGCCAAATTTGTCAGCGGCAGCAGACGTGGCATGTTGGGCAGAACTGTCATTCAGCGGTATTCTGGGCCGCTCAGGAACAGTGGATCCACGGCAAGCTGAGAAGTGTGGGAGGGAAGACTGACAAGAGACAGAGCAGAGGGATCTATTCACAGAGCCTCTCTGCGTTATGACTGAGTGACAGGACAGTGAGGTGTGTGAGATGACTGTGTATTCAAGTGATTTAGAAGGACATGTAGTGTTGAGTGTGTTGTGTGCTCATGTCAGGCAGATGAGAGTTGTCAAACTGGATGATTTTTTTTTTTTTTTTTTGCCTCTCAATGTGTGTGCTGTGGCAGGAATGAAAAGAGCAATTTAGCCTGTCCCTCAAAATACACTCACGCATTTACAGCTTCTTCACTGCAGCCAGTGCTGTGATGTCAGATTGGCCTTGGAGCATGCGTCAATAATGATCAGCATCAATAGACTTTGACTCACAACCTTGTCACCAAGCAAAAGAGACAGAAAGAGGGGGAAAAAGAAAATATGGAAGAGGGGAAAAACATGCTATGAGGATGGCTGAGGAAACTGGGCTGGAAGAGGACTGAAATAGCCTTTGGCGCAGTATGACTAAGACTTTAATTGCAGAGGGACAGAGATGTGGCCCTCTATTGTGCGTGTGTGTGTGTGTTTGCTTGTATGCAGTGTGTAGCCGTTTCCTTGTTTATCTTCAATACAAAGATATCGCTTATCATGCAGTTTGGAGAAAATTAGTTTCATGACTGTGTCTTCCCTGATTTACCTGTCAGCTGGTGTCAAGCTTGTGTGCGTGTTGTGATAGGATTTATTTTTGTTTGCATTATGTGAGAAAACTAAACAATGATTTTTTTTGTTTGCATCCTCAGAGGGTAAATTGCTGTCGCTGTTTGGCGACCTCCTGTCCAAACACACAATCCCTTTACAATACACCTACATTCCTGCCTCCGCTGTCTCTTTTCAAACCTTCTTCTCCACAAATAAAAAGTTTATGATGTGTGTGGCACCACAAGAGCCTCCTCTTCTCCCTCCTTCCCTACATCTGCCCCTTTTGCTTTGCCTCTGTTTCTTCATGAGACTTTCTGCCACCAGATGTCCCAGACTGAAGCTGCAGAGTAAACGTAAGTCTGTTGTTGCATGGTGTGTGTGTGTGTGTGTGTGTTTGTGAGTGGAAAGACAGCGAGGTGTGAACCTTGGGACTCTTGTAGGAAATCCCGAAGGTAAGCAATTATCCTTAATTACAGCCAACATATTGTTAATGGGTCTCAGTTGTTACAACTACTTATGTAGCTTCTCTCATATGAGCTTTTCCTCACTGGCTCCCTACAGAATTGATTCTCCTCACCTACAAAGCTCTTAATTGTCAGGTACCATCATACTGTGTCTTCGCAAGCTCATCATAGTACCCTTTAATCCTACTGGAGCAATGCTCTCTGAGAATGCAGGGTTACTCGTGTTTCTTAGAGTCTCCAAAACCAGAATGAGAGTTCTCACTTATCAAGCTCCTCTCCTGTGGAACAATCTTCCAGTTTCAGTGCGGGAGGCAGACACCATCTTCACATTTGAAGCTGGGCTCAGACTACAGGAGGTTTACAATTCTAACCGATTCTGAAATCTGGTTACATCACGAACATAAGAAGAAACTTCGCAGATGTTTTTCTCTTTAATCTCAAACATATACACACTACAAGATTTCAAAGCAATAGTGCATCACACACAACAGGACATTGTTAAGATTATCAAGTCAGACGGAGCATGAATGCACCACATGCGTTCACATGGGGAAGCAGATTAAAACAACATGGTGCAACAACTTGCTGTAACATTAACAGTGCTTTGTGGTGAGAAAAACTAAACGCAGAAGGCTAAATGTATGAGTCCAAAAATGTTTGGGGAGACATGCTCAGCTTGGGTTGTCTATTCCTCAGTGAGAACTAGAAATGAGATCTGTCAACATCACTATGCTAACGTCAGCCTCAAGGACGCAATGTTTACTGTTGATTAGCAGTTTGAAATTGTCGGGATGCCTCCAATGAGCGACCAGTCCATGGGGTTTAAGACTAGACTTCTAATCAACCAAAAGTCGTCATTTAGGGCCATTAGTCGACTAGTCTCCTGCATGTTTATGATATTAATTCAATTATTAAATGATATATTTTGGGCGGGGCACCACAATGGTTTGAGTTGAAGGTGTGAGAAAGAATAGTATCAGTAACATTGTTAACACTGTGCTACATTACAGAGAAATACAAACCGTACTAATGACCCTTCATTAATATAGGCCTATATTTTATCTACAAGTGCACGTCACACACTGAGCGAGCCGCCTGTTAATGACGCTGTCAGCAAAGCAGTAATGATTGTGCTAAGTGGCTAATGGGCATGTAGCTACTTCCATGTTTCAGATGATACGTCATGTTTGTAGTCGACCAATGAAGATGAGTTTACATATCACCTTGGGTTGGTCCTTCACCTTCTCAAAATGATCCCACACTCTGGATTTCCTGCCCAACATGTTATTAACTAGCCTGTGTAATAACCGCAGGTACCAGCCCTGGAAATTAGAGGCCGTACACCGCGTCTTTAACCACCTCTTCCTGGGTCTGTCCTTCCAAATTAAAATTTCCTCATGATCTAGTCATATAGATTTTCATTTATTTTGACAAGGCGCAGCTCCTAACAGAGTTTCACATTTGCTATTTATTTATTTATCTATTTATTTTTCTGTGACAAAGCGACCAATGACATCTTGCCGACTAATGACCTTTCTGGTTGACTAGCGTTTGGTCGACTATCAGAGAGCAGCCTTAGTAAACTCCTCATATTACCAGATAATCTGAGTCGAACATCAGAACCAACCATGGTCCCAGTTTGGATTTTTTCTCCGATTGTTGAGAGGGGTGAATCAGTGATAAATTGGCCCAGAACTCTTATAGTCTGAGTCTTAAGACTTTCCTCATTTATAAATCTTACAGGCTGGCTCAGGCTTCCCTTGAACCGGGCCCTAGCTAGGCTGCTACATAGGCCTAGTCTGCCAGGAGACTCCCCTGATACTCTGAGCTTCTCTCTCCTCCTCCTGTCTCTTTCATTTGTATGCATTCATTTCCAATTAACGCATGTTACTAACTCGGCTTCCTCCCCGGAGTTTTCATGTATTTCCGCCTCGCAGGTTTCTTGGATCCTCGCAGCACCTGGATTGTGGCTGCTCCTGCTGCCGTGGTCCTGCTTGACGCCCACTGCTACTGTTATTATTATTAGTCATACTTGTATTATCATTCCTGCTATTATCACTGCTATTGTTGCTACTATTAATGTTATTCTATTATATCCACTGCTACTGTTTTATTATTAGTCATTTTTTAATTAATGTTACTGTTTAATATTTACAAGTTTTTCCTTGTTACTGTTGCACAGTCTGCTTGCTCTTGGTGGGAATTTGTTGGGTCATTGACTGACTTTTGTAATGATTTGTCACTATATAAATAAATGCAATGATAAATTACTGGCTGTATGGAAAACTACCGGGGGAAGTATGCAGAGATATATCAGCGTTTATCAGTTTTCACACTGAATCAAAAAAAGAACATTCACTTTGCAGCTTTGTTGAAGCTTCATAAAACCCTCAGTTCCACTAGCAGTGTGAGGAAACTGCCGTGGAAAGTGAATGGGGATGTCATTCACACACACACACAAACACATTCACAGTTTTTTTCCCACTGTCACACACTCAACTTCAGATTTCACTCGGTAGTTATCAGGGAGGAAGTGATGCTATCACCTCTTCCTGTTGAAGCTGGATTTGTTGGTCCTTTTGGTGTGTGTATGTAGCATGAGTGTGTGTGTGTGTGCTTACACGGGCAGGTCTCAGCATGACATTTGAATAAAATCCTTTTTTACTGTATATTGACCCCTTCATCAATGGAGAGTACATTAGATTGATACAAGACAGACGGATGGTGGTCACTGTCTGCCTTTATTTGCTTTAATTTATTCTCTTAATACACAGATGTATAAACTCAGCATTTATAACTACATTAACCAGGAGAGAGCCTCGTGTGAGATTTAACATTTTACAGAAATGTCCCGAACAAAATAGCAGCACTACAAACTAATCAGAAAATTAATTAAATAAAACATGAAAGTACAAAACAAATAAGACTGTCATGGAAGTACACCTGCTTAAAATTTGCATATTAGCATTGTCACTGTGAGCATGTTAGCATGAGCTGCTAGCGGTTAGTCTTCTCTAAATATCTTTATTAAGTCCATGCTAATTATTACTCATATCTACATTACATTATTTTTATTCTTAAGCTCTTTATTCCAAGTGAAGTAAATAAGAAAATAACAAATAAATACGGGTGGAACAGTGGTGCAGTGGTTAGCTTTGTTGTGGGTTTTCTCCGGGTACTCCAGCTTCCTCCCACAAGCTAAAGACATGCAGGTTAATTGGTGACTCTAAACTGGTGTGAATGTGAGTGTCTCTATGTGTCAGCCCTGTGATAGTCTGGCGTCCAGAGTGTTCCCCGCCTCTCACCCAATGTCAGCTGGGTATGCTCCAGCCCCCAGAGACCTCCAACAAGATAAGCAGTTACGGAAAATGAATGAATGAATGAATTGTCATTGATTAGAAGTGTCCATTTAATTGCACAACAATATTTTGTACATTGTTTTGTGTGTACCAATCTTTATCGACGCCTCTTGAGCTTTTGTTATAATTCCATAGCAGTATCTCAATATTCTACTTAAAAAACCATAGAGGGTCCCATTATCACATTTACTGTCAAAATCTACTGTACTTCAAATTTCAGAATCCATGGCAACATAATAAGCTCCACAGGGGCTTACAGCAACACCACCTTCAGACTGTCATTCATAAGATACCGTGCAGTCATTTTTTTTTCTTGTGCAGCATTAGAGAAAATGTTTTGTTTCTTTTGTTGATCAGGGGAACAGAGCTGATCAATGATTCGAGTTTATTGGCTCTTAAAGCAGTTAAATACACTATAAGACCAGTGAAGCCACAGTGTAGATCACTGTGTGTGCATGATACCCTGTTAATCTTTGTGCAAATAGGCATTATTTAAAGACCAACACTGAAAAGTGTTGAGAATATACCTTTGATTTTATCCAGCAGTACACTGAGACAGGGTTTTAAGGAAATGGTGCAATCAAAAGGGAAAAATGACACCTACAGTGTAAATTCAAGCATCTGTGTGTGTTTCTGTCACTGCTGTCTTGCTGTCATTTTGTCTCTCTCCCTCTCTAAATATGCCCTCTACTGGTTACAGTTGTCATTATTTCTAAACCACCCTGCTAATCTGCAGTTGTGTCAAGAAATCTGATCCAAACAAAAAGCCACCACAACAGGTCTGTGACAACCCTGCACCTTTGGGTCTTCTCCTACTGCCAGGAAACTAAAAGTCCTGTAAAATATACAAACACAGTTGTCACCTTCAGCTTTGATCTAATTCTGCTTTCTCCATCCCTGCCCAGTGGGGCATATCTCAATGCCACATCTACGGCAACATGCCACACACAATGACATCATCATCCCGGGGCAAACAGCCAATGAGAACCCACAGGGGGGGAGTCAATCTGGGGTCATTGCAATAACACTGACCAATCAGCACGAGCCAAAAGGCCCGTAACCATGGTGATTAGCCTGGGTTCAAATGCGTGTATGTGTGGCAGATGCCCCCTGCGTTGGTTCCATATGCACTTGTGTACATAGACGGGCCTGCTGCATTAATCCAGTACTGTGGGTGGGTATGCATGAAGGGGCACAGAGCTGTCAGCACTGGACACTGAGCTGAACTCACATATAGTCATCAACTGTTGTCCTAGTTCTGTAACATATGGCTTATGCATGCATAATGTGATCCATACATGTTCTAGGCATGCTTTTCCTCCAGCTTCCTGTTGGTTACACACTTTTTTTTTTTTCTCAGCCGTTGTAACTTATTGCTATGGTAATTACAGTCGTTAGCTCTCCTCTGTATTGTTCTCCGAGAGGATGGATGAGGAGACGTGTGGGTGGCAGTGAAGGGTGAGGGGAGGGGAGGCAAGGACAGCGAGCAAACAGCACTGCTGAGTAGGAGAAGTACAATGGGCTGTGAGTCAGAGGAAAAAGAGGAGAGAGGAGCGAGAGAAAGAGATAGGTATGCTGAGAAAAGGTCAGTGTGTGGAGGGCTTTTTTTAAAATGCCAGAAGACTGAGAAGGCTCAGGAATGTTTTGCTCATACTATCTCTCTGTTTTATGGCTTTAATGTTAATATCTGGCGAGGCAGGACTCGAGCAGGTGACTCACGATGCACAGAGGAGAGAGAGTGGGGGTGCTACTCAACCGAGGCTCGACATGAAAATGTATGAAATATCCTAGAATACATTTATATATCTTGTGTTTCATAGCAAATGGGAATTTTAATGCAAAGTGTCTCTCTAACAAAACTATTTGACTTCTCCTGCTTAACCATTCACTGATTTTTTCCACACTATCATCAGGATGAGGAATCATCTGACACCTGCATTCCTGACTCCCAAGACTACACACACTGCTGTTATCCCCATTGTCTGTGACTGAATTATCTGAATTATATGCTACACTGCTTTGCACACCCAGCAGGAAAACACACACCACAGTCATCCAAGCTATTCATATACACAGCTCGGACTTAGACATACTTCCCATCTCCTGCTGGTGTGCTCAGTACTCACGTCGTATTGTTAATCTATCAAACACACAGTTCAGTTTGGTTTGTCAGGTGAGCACTTTTGGACCAGTGCGGTACCAACACAAGGCTGTCCAACACCAGAGACCAGTGACCATAGTCCTGATCAGACATAATCACACACCAGCTTTTAACAGGAACTTCGCTCATGTATTCACAGCAATAAAGGGTTAAGTATTAAGTCTTATGTAACCATGCAGATAGCCTTTTCTTTGAGATTTCTCCCTCCACACCAATACAGTGGAGATGAATGGGGTATTATTTGTGGTGCTCACGGCCAGTGTTGGGGGGTAACTAGTTACATGTAATGAAATTATAAAGTAAAGGTAATTTGTAATCAGTTACAATTACTTAAGACATGTAAATAAATTACAGTTACTATTCAAAATGTTGGTGATTACAAAAGGGTTACATTCAAATATTCTTTTCAGAAAAGGTTTACATGTAGAATACAACAATCTCTCTGTTGCTTTGCTTCTCTTGACGTGCAGGAACACCTTGTTTCGGCACAGGCTATTTCTGTACATTTTCAGCTTAATTTCCCAGTTTAAAACATATTAGACAGGTAATCAAAGAGTGATCAAATGTAATAAGTTACATTACTGTGATGAAGCAGAAATACCAGAAACAAATATATTGAAATCCTCCCTGAACACCAGAGATTAGTGTTTTTGTTTGTTTGTTTTTGTAATTTATGTGAATCGACCCTTTAACAGTCCTAAAACAAGTGAACACTTTCCTCTTGCAATGACACAAATAGACCTGTTCACATTACAGTAAATATCTGAATGAAATCAGATGATTGTAGACAAGAAAAATCCTGAGGTGGGTTCACTTTCTTTGAAAACAAGTATCTTAACTCAAAGTATCAATAAATCATCTACTACATCTATTTCCTGTGCAACATCTATTGCACGTCTGTCCGTCCTGGAAGAGGGATCCCTCCTCAGTTGCTCTTCCTGAGGTTTCTACATTTTTTTTCTGTTAAAGGGGTTTTTTGGGGAGTGCTGTGAGGGTCAAAGGACAGAGGGATGTTGTATGCTGTAAAGCCCTCTGAGGCAAACTGTGATTTGTGATACTGGGCTTTATAAATAAAATTGAACCGAATCTAAAATACAACTTAAAGGTCCAGAGTGTATGACTTAGGGGCATCTTTTGGCAGAAATGAGACAGAATATCCATAAATATGTTTTTATTAAGCCCAGTTCAGACCAGTGATTCATGACGAGATGAAATTGTTATAGAAGGTTTCAGAGAAAAGTTGCAGCGGTATGAACTGGCCGTCTGAGCTCAACTCAAGCCAGCTGATGTCACCTGCAACTCAGCTGGTCAAATCGCCAGTGGCTGGCTTTAGAATGCAATGCATGTCACCTGTTGGCTGGTCAAGTCAAAATGACTGCAGATGGCGTGTTTGCCTGCTATGGCATGTGCTCCGCCCCCACCGAGTCCTCTGTTTCCATCCTCATGGTGTGTCGGTGTTGGACAGTGGGTTGCTGCTGCTGCTGCTGCATGAGCCGTTCATATCTACATACAGAGCGGGTCCTCTTCTAAGGAGTCCACCATAGTGTTTCTACAGCAGCCCAGACTGGATCAATCAACCAACGGCTCTACAAAGGGCCATTTGCCATTTTACATGTGGGCCACCATAGTTCTCTGACATGCTTGGCACATGAGAGAAGTTTCAGTTGTGCAGCCTCACCATTAGATGCCACTAAATCCTCCACACTGCACCATTAACATTTGCAGTAAAATGCTGCAGAGATGTCTTTTCACTGGGGTCTGACACGATATAATGCTAATGTGCACAACATCAGAGAACACGTAAGGTTAAACCCTGCAGGTTAAGCAGCTTAAATACAAAAGAATAGAGGCTGAGGCAGTAATCCTTGGCACTTGGTATAACAAGATATCCTTTTCTTACTGTAATATGCACTACATTCAGGCTCTAAGTCACATTAAAACATTTTGTGTTTGAGTTTTACTTTTATTTATTTATTTATTTTTTGAGCATATATTAAAGTATTATTTTCTTTCGAGGATCTAGATCAGACGTTTTTGGATTTGAATGTTTGTCTTTAAGAAATGCATGAACAATATTTATATTCTCCTTGTGTCCTCTTTAGGATGAACTTAATGAACTGAGTGAGTGTTATCAGTGGAGCAGAGCTGCCTGAGAGGAAACCAACCTGCAGGCAATGCTGGACCGCATTTTCTACCTATGCATAGAGGGTCAGCAGAGAAGCTTTATACTTTCAGTAAATACCTCAGATGACTCATTTGAAGCTAAACTAGTCCAGTAAGATATGTAGACTAGATACCACTGTATGACTAAAATGCATCTGGAGTGGGTGGGAGGGATGGATAGGGCTCACTATAGCTTTTTCCTCTCTTCACTCTTTGTCTTTTTTCTCAGAAACATAACTCCACCAGAAAAACTGGTTCATCTGCCCTGACCACTGTTTGAGTCCCGCTGTAAGAGCAGCTCATACCTCCAACAAATGTTTGCTTTAACCAAAAATCTAATCTGTAGAAATGATGCCATTAAAGCTCATGTGTCAGTACATTTCGCCACTATCTTACACAAATAACACCACCTCAGTTGGTCAGAAATGACCCTAGATGAAGATGAATTCCTGTCAGGTTGTTCTGTCACTTTCACTACTTTCGCTTTAGTTTTATTTGACTTAAGTTTGCCGCGCCAAACTGTTTTGTAGCTGACTTTGGCAGACAAGCAAAAGCCCACACATACAGACAAAGCTAATGCTCTTGCCTTATCAGTCTTTGATGTGTGGAAGAATAAAGACCGCTATCTGGAGAAGCTGGAGGTGTAAGATCAGTCTGTGGGAGCTTAGCCTACCTGCTCTGTAGCTTGGACTTCAAAGTTTTCTTACAGCAATGATTGCTCTGTAGATTTTCTACCATTTTCCCTGCCGTCTTCCTCTTTTTTTTTATTGTTCTACTCCACTGATCCACAAAGAGCAAGTTTGTTTTCTCTCACAAAGAGTCAGGGTCAGTTACAGAACAGGGTGCAGATTCGCTGTCTCGCTCAAACTCTTCATCAGGGCGGATGTTCGCCGGCTCAGGGGAGTTGTATTTGGGCCTTCCAGTCAGAGGTGAACGTCTTGTCTGGTGGCAGAGGAAGCATCTATTTTTTTTTTTAACTAAACAAAGTGAGGAAACATAGCTATAGCTCTTTTAAACAATACAACAGGATAGGCTGCTGCACTTCCTCTATAGAGCATAGTAAGGATTGTCTCACCACATGGGGTCTGTATGACGGATGCTGACATGAAAACATTGTGGTAATTAATGATGATAAGGCTGATAACTATGTTGATTAATGCCATAGATTATTGTGAGAGTGATTTGGTAGTGCTGCATACACAGGTGATAAACATCAAGAAAAAAATGCTTGTAATTATTATATGCATATATGGTGTTTTTTAATGGTTGCATTTCAGTAAATGTAATGTAATTTTCTGAACTTATCAGACAGGTCTAGCTGTTCAACTCTTTGCCTTTATCCACTGAGTTATTAAAACATCAAGGCGTGGGATGATACGAACATTTCAAGTCATGGTCATCCTGGCCAAAAAAAATTTAACATTAAAATTTCACAATATTTTCCTGGGTTTGTCTGTCTTTTTTTTTACTTTCTGATTCTGATTCTGATAATTATCAAAATATGCTTAAAATGGCCCTAAAACATACTGGAATCCATTCAGCTTATATCCTGTTAAGAAAAAAACGGCCTCACAAATACCCAGGAAACACATGTCTTTGCTTATTAAGTGTTCTTTTTTTGTTTAAAAAAAGAAAGAAAGAAAAATAAAGAAAAAAGCAACCAAACAATCTGGAAAAGTAAGGCTTTTTTTTTTGCATTTTTTGAGGTTGATGTGTATGAGTCTCTTTTATTGTTAGTTGCCCAGCAGTCTGGCAGCACCAATGAGTGCGATGCTAGCAGCTTGCTCTCACCCAGACTGGCTCACACAAGGCAGGACAACACTGATCATGAACTATGGTTCAACACCCTCGAACTAGCGGCTGATAACCTGCCTCTCTACAAGATGGAAGCTTCCCTCAGGCATCACAGCAGCTAAGCTGAGAGGGCACACGAGTCAATACATTAGCAAAGCTCAGACGGGCATTGGAAACAACACCAAAGGGTCAAAACACCAGCTACTGGTCGACAGAGCAGTCACCCGAGGCTAGGCGGATCAACCTGAGCACCACCTTGATTGATCACAAGAAACCCTACAACTCAATGCCCCACACATGGATACTGGAGTGCCTGGCGCTACGCAAGACTAACAGCACACTGAGAACATTCATCAAGAACTCAGTGCAGCTGTGGAAAACAATACTGGAAGCCGGCTATAAGTCCATTGCACAAGTCACCATCAAGTGCGGAATATACCAAGGTAATGCACTGTCCCCAGAGTGGCTATGGATAAAGATTCAGAAACTGAGCAATCATCAACCACCTCCTGTTCATGGATGAGATCAAGCTGTATGCCAGGAGTGAACAAGACATCGACTCACTGATCCACCTCACCAGGATCTACAGCAATGACATCGGGAGGGGATTCGGACTGGATTAGTGTGGCTGCATGGTGGTGAAGAGAGGAGAGGTGATCAGAACTGAAGGCTACCAGAAGAAAGGATAGCAGACATTAAGGACTGCTATAAATACCTGGGTATCCCACAGGCCAATGGGAGTCACAATGAGGACACAAGGAGGTCAGGCATAGCCAAAAACCTTTAGACGGTCAAACAGGCGCTAAGAAAGCAGCTCAACGGGAGGAATAAGACCCAAGCCATCAACATGTACACCCTGCCAGTCATCAGATACCCAGCTGGAATAGTTAGTTGGCCCCAGGAGGAGATGGATGCATCTGATGTCAAGACATAAAAACTCCTCACAAAGCTTGGAGGGTTCCACCCAAAGTCCAGCACCCTGAGACTCTACATACAGCGAAAAAATGGAGGGCAAGGATTTGTGAGTGTCAGAGCCACGAGTCAGGAAGAAACAAGGAGCATTGAAAAACACATCAGGTAGATGGTCCCCCTGGATGACCTGCTCAGAGAGTGCCTCAGGCAGCAGAAAACAGGGCAATGAAGAGGAAGAGGAACACTGTGGAAGACCAAACCCCTCCATGGGCAGATAGTGGAAGTAGCTGACATCAAGAATGCCTACCAGTGGCTAGAAAAGGCCGATCTGAAGGACAGCACAGAGGCCTTGATCATGGCAGCACAACAACACGCCCTGAACACCAGATCCATAAAGGCAGGGATCTACCATAGCAGACAGGGCCCCCGGTGCAGGCGTGCAAACAGGCCCCTGAGACAGTCCAGCACATAGTAGCAGGATGTAAGATGAAAGCTGCGACAGCGTACACCGAGAGACACAACAAAGTGGCTGGGATAGTGTACAGGAACATCTGTGATCAGAATGGACTAGTCCCTTTGTGCCAATGGGACCCACAACTGAAAGTGGCTGAGAATAACAGGGCTGAGATCCTGACACATATTAGATAATCTGTTGCAGGCCTGTCTTTTACTCACAAGTAAAACCCCCTTCCCCTCAACATCATAGAAACAGAATTCCACAGTGCTGTCAACTGACCACAAGAACAAGCTGTGTTTGTACTGCAGGTGTCATTTGTTTCATCCTGTACTTTTCCTCTGCACATTTTTTCACTTCAGCACATTATCATAGAATATCAAGGATGATTCATATATCATTATGACCAGCTTCTTTTGGTCTCCTCTGCGCTTTCATAGAAGCAGTAAACATGACAATTGCGTCCCCTAGCGGTCAAATAGGTGAAGTACTGGTGCACAAGAGCCACGCGGTGGCACCAAACATACAGCAGGCAGTATGTCAGTCTCATCAGTCATTTACAGTAAGTACCAGTTAATCACATTGTGAAAGTTGGCATCTTCTGTGGAGTTTCCGTGTCACTGCTTCATCTGTGTCTCTCTTGAAACACATGCGTGGATTTAATGAGAAAATTCTTTTGTCACACAGTATTTCGCAATCTCTAATTTTCAGTGATGCATGAAGTAACCACAGCTTCAAGTTGCACAACTGGGATTTTTATTGGAGCCAAAATGAAAAACTATAAATCCTTTCAGTTTATGTGTTTACTTTTTAGAAGCATCTGCAAATGTCACTGCACAACATACAAACAAACAAAAGGGATATTGTATGGATACTATGGCAGGAGCTCAGAGTTTTGTATTTTTCTAGTAGTTTTTATTTTTATTTAGTTTGTAACTTTTGTTTACAAAACAGTGTAGTCTCAGTTATTTTCCAGAGTATTTGTTAATTTTTTTCTTATTTATCTACTTATTTTGGTTATAATAATGGTGATGATAATAATAATAATGATGATAATAATAATAATAATAATATTTTTCAGGGCCAGATTTAAGAAGTTCAAAATATGTAAACATATATTTTATTTATTACTATTTTTTTATTTATTTACTTATTTATTTATTTATTTATTTATTTATTTATCTATTAACTATAACTATAACTATAATAACTACATATTTTTAATAGTTATAGATTTTAACTATAATAAAATCGGTGGAGGTTATTTATTTATATATTTATTTTAGCTTATTTATGAAGACATAAATATGGAATATTTTGGGAATTCAGTGCCGTGGTTCATTTGCAAAAAAAAAAAAAAAAAAGAAGGAAAGAAAAAGAAATGCTGACTGCGTACTATGCGTACTATACTATACTACTAATGATTTTATTTTAATTTATTTTATTTTAATCATTGCGAGCCAATTGCAATTACTTCATATAAACACACGATGGCGCACAACAGCAACGGGTCCATTCAGTATCAGTCAACATTAGGCAGCATTTCAGCAGGTGTGTACGAAACTTGGAAGAGTGTTTTAAAACTGACTTTTTTAACCTACCTAAAAAATGTACAGACTTCCTGTCTTAGCTACAAAACATAACATGATACCTATTATTATCCAGACACCAACACTTTCCTCACTGTGCAGCTTCATTAAAGAATAAATGTGTTGAATAAAAATAGGTCACATCAGCTGAAACCATAACCACAGCCCTGAAGTCGCCCATTACCGGAGGTGAGTTCCTGCCCTTTCCCTCTAACTTCTCTTCACCTCCCTCCTCCTCCCTCTCCTCCTCCTCCTCCTCCTCCTCCTCCTCCTCATAGAAACTCTGCAGCTCAGTCAGCAGCGCTTCAGACGCGCTCTCTGCCGCTCACACGAGTTTCTAGTTGATCAAACGCTTCACAGTAACTCCGCAGCCACAACTTTGGTTTCACAAACTTTCTTTTGTTTCGATACCATGTTGGATTAAAGCCATTAACCTTTGTTTTCCGGCCACGGAAGGTTTGTTTTACGACAGCGCAGGTACAATGACCGCATTCTGCAGCAGATCGACTGATTAGAGGTAAGTCGAGCCCAACATTTATAAAGCTCATTTAAACTACTGGAAAAAACTGTTTTCTCCTACAGATCAGGGGGATTGTGTTTGTTTCTGTTGTGCAGTAAATAACTGGGGCATGCCTGTTTGTTTAGTGATGTTTGTAGGTGACAAACTGAAGCGCAGAAAGTTTGGAGTTTAAGTGATACGGGAGATTAAAAACAACCCATTGTCTCTAAACTCACGGTTACCGCGGACTATTGTGTCCCTTTTGGAATATTACAGTGTTTGCTCACAGCTAACAATATCCTGTCAGCTTTGTGCTTGTATTAGGGGCATTTCACCACAGTGAACATTCACAAAAAGGATTATCAGCTGTCTTCACTGGCTTGGCTTCTGTTTTGCGCAATTCAACAACTTTTTTTACGCATGTGTTTAAGTTTAACTGCCAGTGTCTGCACTGAGTCCTTGTTAATAAGTAAACTTTGGGAATTTGGGCACTGCACTGAGCTACTTTTTTTGTTTACCCTTAAGGGAGAGGTCAGTGTTTGCACTTTGACCTGTAGGTTTGGACACATACAGAGAAGAGGACACGGACAATCTAGCACCATGGATATCGGCAATGATGTGGACCTGTCCAATAAAAACATCACCCCATTGTGGAAACGCCGCACGGACTGTTGTAAAAAGACCCAGGACTCAAGTAAACCCAAACCGCGACCCCTTAGTTACCACATAAATGGGGTCACAACGACAGACTTCCCTACGGAGGACAACAAGTGTGCCTTCACCTTGAGCCAACCTGCTGAGAGGCTGGTGGTCGCACCCTCGAGTTGGGCCAAGAGCACTGTTACGTTGAAGCATGTTCTGCACAAACCCACCAAGAAAACCAGAGTAGTTCGAAGCATCAGCATCGGGCACCTCTCCAACGGACTCTTCTCACTGTCCAAATTTAGGTCTGAGGACAGCAGATCGGCCTCACTGGACAATAGAGTGTGTAATGGAGACCGGGGGAAAACCAGTAATGGAATGACAATATGGCAGGAAAAGCGTCCCAAAGACCCCCAGAAACACATGTCCAGCTCGTCCAGTGTGAGCTCACAGAAAGACAACATAGCGTATGGGACGTGTTCACCTGAAGGTGTTCCTCTTAATTCCTCTCCTGTCATGTGTCCACACACCCCCAACAACAACCACAAATACAACCACCATGAACTGTCCTCCCATTCGTCTGCATCCAGTCCCTCTCCTCCAGCCCGACGTACCCCTACCCCGTCTCACAGCTCCACCTCCAGCATCCCCTCCCTCTCGTCCCTTACCTCCTCAGACCCCCCGACCCCACGCTCCCCTTCGCCAGCAGACAGAGGACAAGTGCTCCATAGACCGTCCTCATTCTCGCCTTCCTCCTCTCAGGACACCAGGCATGCCTCTTCCTCTTCTTCCCTCTCTTCCACCTCACCCTCTCCTTCACTTTCCCCATCTATCTCTCCCTCTCCTTCCATCGTCCTCAGCACCCACAGCCCTGCTGCCCTGAAGATGGGCACCCAGCAGCTCATTCCGAAGGGTTTGGCATCTGATATTCGGCAGATCAAGGCACCCGCCTCTGAGCCGCAAGGCCACGGTTTGGCAGGGATGCTGGGGTTAGATCATTCCAAGCGAGCGGTGAAAGCCCTCAGCATGGTAGAAACGGGAACCTACTTTTCTACAGGAGGGATCCAAGGTGAGGCTACAGACGGTGAAAGTGAGAGCCCGGGGACACTAAGAAGGGGTCTGAGGAGTACGTCCTACAGGAAGGCTGTTGTGAGCGGAGTAGACTTAGAGGTCCCGTCGGTAGACCCCAAGGCCCATCGGTTGTCCCAGCCTATCATCAAATGGCTGAATGAGGATAATCCAGATTCACCGGTGAGCCCAGCAAGTCCTGGCACTGTTAGCCCCACTAGCCCTGGAACAGCCAAGTCTGCGAGCCCTGGGACGCCAAAAGGTGCCAGCCCTGGGACACCCAAACTTGCAACCCCTGGAACACCCAAACTTTCAAGCCCTGCGACACCCAAACCTGTCAGCCCAAGGATTTCAAAGCCTGCTAGCCCTGGGACAGAAAAACCTACCAGCACTGGAAAAAACAAGGTGGGTGCACTCAAGAAACAAACACTGGTGATCTTGAAGAAAAAAAGAGTTGAAATCTACCAAAGTATACAAATAAATAAATAAAACTTTGAGGAGCAGGAGCAATTTGGAAGTTACCATTAAATGAAGAACTTCTAGAATTTTAACTAATGTGTCAAGGTCTGAAGTCTGCTATTTTTCCTTATTTGGGTTGACTTTAAGTAGCTCATATAGAATACGTTGCTATCATATCCAACCTGCTGTATACAGCTTTAAAGAAATGAATGCCAATCTCAGCATTCACCTGCACTAACTATCAATGCAGACGTACAGCCCTGTGAATACCCCGAGAACTTTGGCATTTAATTTTTCCCTTTGCTGTAACAGATTGATATTTCATCACTCAGTTAATCATAATCCATTTGACAGGTTTATTTTTGTTTGTGCACAGAGATTGCTTCAGTATGGAATATTCAGTATTTGCAGGGTAAAGTCTAAATTGTAAAATGACAACACAGTGAGTATTGTGGGACCAACTTAGCAGCAGCAGCAGCAGCAGCAGCAGCAGGTCAGACAAGGCCTTACAAGGAAACAATTAATGTGGTTGTCAGGAGGCATGACGTAATGTGACACCATGCCCACACATACAAACTGACGCACACAATAGCTCTGTAATTAGACAGGGGTCAATGAGGAGGTCAGCAGAAAGGGCACAGGCAGGTCATGGACAGGTGACTAAGGTATACAAGCCTATTCCATTTAAAGTTTGTCGACGCATGCTTTCTCAGTCCCTGAGTTTGTCCAGGTCATCACAGTTGTGATGTGTTTCTTTTTCAGAGTCCAGATAAGAAGAAAGTTTTGACCAGTCAGCGGACGTTTGACAGTGAGGGTGAGAAACACCCATCTGTTTTGTTTCCACCTCACATTTTCCGTCATTGTAATCCTCTAGTGTCAGTTCTTTTTGCCTTTCTGTCTCTCTCTCTCAAGAAAACAATATTTTCCTTTTTTAAAACTTCAACATGATGGATCTCTTGTGAATTTCAGAGGAAGAACTGTACCAGAACTACCAGGAAAAGGCCTTACATAATGATTCGGATGAGGATGCCGATTCCAGAGAACCCAAACCTGATAACGGCATCGTGGTGCAGTACAGACCTATACGTACCTCCTGGAGCCAGCTCAGTGTGGTTAGACATAACACACACACACACACACACGTACACACACACACACACACTCGCTACATCCAGTATATAGACAAACATACAGTATGCACACAGTGCCGTGGCTGTGCAGACTTGGAATGCTACTGCTCTGAAGAATGCTGTCATATCCAGTTTGGCCACAGTCCATACCCATCCTCTCACTGTTTCTGCCTTCCTCTGCCCCTCACTCTGTTTATCAGGGAGTGCAGGAGCATTTCTTCTAAGACTCGGGTGGGCCGGGAGGCAGACAGTCAGCCAGACCCACAGGAAGTCTTGCAAGCACTGCTGGGCCTGATGCCAGTGTGTTGGCAAACTCTACGTACTCGTCAGACTGCAAATATGCTTAAAATGCTGCCTCTACAGAGAAGTGCGGTGGCTCTTCATTACATAATATAGTTAGGGATTGGAATGGATGGATAGAGGAATACAGAAGAGGGGAATGGGCTAATTTAGTTTCCTACTTAGGCATTCCCATCTGTTTGTTTATTTGTCGAGGAGGGAAAGTGCGGGAGCAAAACAGGCGAGGGCATAGATGGAGGCAATTAGGATTAGTTCTGAAAATGTGTCTGTGAAAATGTCTTGGGTCTTTTTTTATTCTTGTGTTAACCAAGAAGACACAGAGGTGAACTGAGCTGAGTCCAACATTACCGTGCTGACCAGGACTCTGTTTTTCCATCACAGCTGCTTTACAGCTGTAGATCTGTGATTGTGTCTGGCCAGATGCGTCATGTAACACTTCCGGATTCTCCTTCAACCTTCACATTTTGTTGGAAATGCATGACACTTTCATTGTCCTGGTGTGTCAGGAAATAAGTTTATTTCCTGAAGCCAAGAAACAGATATCAATTTCGTCATTGCGTGAGTCTTGCCTTTCCAACAAGTTCCTCTCTGTCCTCCCTGGTATCACTCGCCATTCAGCGTTTGATAAAATGTCATATCCCAGAATTTTCCCATTTCCAGGAATAACCACCTGTAGTTTCGAAGGGTGGAGCTTCCCTAGAGCTACATTGTCTCTGGCGCTAAAGCTGTCTGAAACTTGTTTGTTTTGTTCTGCTTGTAAAAAGGAAATATTGATTCAAGCTTAAAAAAACTTTGAGTAATTAGCTTTTGGTTAATGAGACCTACTTGGTTGTGTTTCAGTTACATAGACATAATTTCCTTTTGCAATGACCAAATGGCTTGTTGTTTTATCACCTTTATCGGCCTGGGTTTCAGCAGCTGTAGTGTTGATTCTTTGAAATGTCTTCATAAAATGCCTGGTTGCAACATGAACCTTTCTGTTTCTGTTGTACGTACTCTTCGGCCAAAATGGAAATCACATAACATGTTTTGTGTGTACTCCATCCACAAGAATCCATTTTGCTTGTTGTGGCTTTTTCTTCTTTTACTGTTGCGGCCTTGTTGTTTTGCACTTTAAAATTAAGCTGTTTGTGTGTGAGTAAATAAGTACTGCCACCTACCCTGAGGACATCAGCTACACCAGTAGGCAGTCCTTCAATGTGGCCCAGGAAACATTAGTGTACATGCTGCAGAAAGAATGTGGCTATATGCGACTCAGATCACCTCCAAATGTGGTCATAGTGATCGCATCTCAAGACACATTGTGGACGCATTGTGTGCATTCACACCTGTACCCAGAGCTGTGCACTTATATCGTATCACCTAAGACGCATTTTAATACCAGATGTAAACCCTGCAAAACAGGGCGGAGTTCAGTTGGCATTGTGACAGGCACTAAACCCTAACAACTCTAAAATGATAGCTGGTTTTACTGATATGGTTTTGAGGGTTTGGCAGAAAGGAAAACAAGAGCAAGAGAAATAATAAAACTGATGTATGTGTGAAAGGAGTACAGAGAAAGAACAACAGGAGATGTTTGGTATGCTGCAGGTTGTTTGTTCTCAGTGTTTGCTTAAGGCTGCAGGGCAGATACTAGAGAAAAGGAATGCTCCTCCAGGAGCAGTATCACTTCCTTGTGTCTTTACAACAAAACAGGATGAGAGGCTAGTGGAACTAAGGAAGGATGGTCTCTGTGGATTTGTGCCTGCATGTGTGATCTGGTAAAATATACTGTGAATGTGCCCGAGGTTATATTGGATATATTTGGTGGAACAGGAGACGGAGACATGCTTTCTATTCAACCTTACCTTCAGTTTGTCAGAGATACAGGCTGATTAATTCAATTGCACTCCACACCCAGTCCATTCCAAAACATTGCTCGCTGTTTCAATCTTATTCAAATATCTCTGGACAAAATCTCGCCAGCCACATACCAACGCGCACATACACTTTCCTTTTGCTTATTTATGCTTCCTGCAAAATGACATTTTACCTTTAGAGTTTTTTGTTTACAACAAATTCCCTTTTTATACACTTACTCTGCGCCTGCAAGTGAAGTTTTCTACAGTAAGTTAATTGGCCCTCAATTCAGTGTGGTATGCAAAGTGCTCCCTTCTTTGTGTGCGAGGACAACAGTGGCACACATGCACACACCCGTGCTACAAATTCAAAGAGCCCCTGACCTGAAAAAACCCGAGTCATCAAACAAGTTTGACTTTGTGTTTGAAATCTTTTCATGATTTTAAAATCATTCGTCTTATTGTTTTCTGATTTTGTTTTCTATTCAGGTAAAGAAAAGTGGACTGTCTGAGCGATTGAGTCAGGAGGAACGCAAAAGACAAGAGGTAGGAATCATGATTTACACCTTGTTTGGTTCAGAGTGACAATAATCAAATTTTAGGCCATGTGCATGCTAACTCAAGAGTTAGCAAGGGTTTCCAAGCAATAAAGGGAGTACTACTGTCCATTTGGTCTCTGTAAACTCTACCAGACCAATAAAAAAGCCATTAAAGGAGCACAGACAGACACATGGATCATGGACTATTATATCTTAAAAGCAGATGCTTTGCAAAGGGGCAGAGAAGGACACATGCTCCAGTAAATATGAACCTGAGTCCCTGTCATATTAAGAATGACAACCTGATGAGCAGACACATCAAAGCAATCGACAGAAGTGCTCAGATGTGCATGGTATTGTTGAACAGCATTCCAAACGTGATTGCTGAGCACAGGTATGTCAAGCACGTTCATGACACAGCCCATCTCAGAGAGAAGTGAGTGAGTCAGGATATAACTAACTGGCCACAAACATGAGTAGTCTCCCTCTTTTCAGTCTCTCACTCTTTCCTCGCTGTTTTGCCCCTCAACAGGCCATTTTCGAGGTGATCTCGTCAGAGCACTCTTACCTCCACAGTCTGGAGATCCTGATCCGAATGTTCAAGAACTCTGCAGAGCTCAGCGAGGCCATGACCAAGACTGAACACCACCACCTCTTCTCCAACATCACTGACGTCTGTGAAGCTAGCAAAAAGTAAGTGCGTGGCTGTGTTGTTAGTTACTATCAGATGTATATAGCTGTGTGGTTTCTTGTTTGGTGTATATTTATAGAACTGTCTTGGTGTCAAGGACTTACGAGTGTTGGTAATGTTGGCAATGACATATTGGTTGGTATTTTTAGGTTGCTCTTATACGTTCCCTAAAAATCTATCAGTATTTGTGGTTTCTGGTTTTGGCTAATGATCTAGATAATTTTCTTATTTAACAGCACTTAAAAGTTGGTAGACCGCACTCATTCTATGTGGGGCGTGTCTGTAAACACTATTCCAGCCTGACGCTCCAGCTTCAGAGTTGTTTTCATTGTGTAAGGGATTGTGGGTAGGCAGCACTGAGCTGTTTTCTGTGTGTATGTGTGGTCAAATGCTGAGGAGCAGTTTGAGTGACAGAACAAAGGAACAATTAAGCTTAATTATAGTTGCATTATCAACATGAACGTTCCTTGCTGTTTGAGAAAGCTGAAAAGCAGACTGGATACAATAGCCAAAATCTGCTGCTACGAGCCCTCTGAGTTTACCCGTCCATCATGATTTATAGTGCATGCGTAAGGAATGTTTAATGACATTCATGGCCAGGTAACCATGAACTTCTTCCAAGGATCCCATAAACTGATGGAAACACTCATGCACAAGAGGCCATGAAAGTTAAGACTGACTGCTGCCTCAGCAATTACTGTGTGTACAGGCCTCCATTATTTCTAGAATTGATTGACAGAATAGTTTCTGAGCCCATGTGTTCTTTGTTAGGTTCGTATGTGTTGGTGATTTTAACTGTGGTATCATTTCTCCTGTTGTCTTTTATGAGATTAGCTCAGTATGATAATGGCCTCTATTAAGAGTGGGCTATATATAGATGCATCGTGGCTTGTTCCATGTGGGATGTATAAGATGACTATATTGCAAACGATGAGTATGAATTGTCATGTCTTTTGTTTTTAGACTTGCTTTGGTGCAAGTCTACACTCATCCAGTTTACTTTCTCCTGGGTGATGGTGTAGGGCGAGGCGTGTGCTTTTGTATCTTCAGGGCTCCGGACCATGATCATTTAGTTGGGTCTAGTTGGATTTTGCAACTATGGAGCACCAGTGCAACCTATAAATATTATCAGTATATGAACTGGAGAACTGTTAGTTTGTTTCCCGCTCACTGTGATTAATTCCCAGTGTTGAACGGCACGGTTTTAACAGTTTAATGTTCTGCTAACTGCTAACATCTAACTGCTGACCGGAAGCTTCACATTCCCAGCAAAAACATCAACACTTACAGCCTGAGACGAAAGCGTTAACTTTGTAACATTACTTTGTTTAACTTTATTATGACAGTACTTTGTCTAACTTTATTATAACATTAATTTTTTTAGCTTTATTGTAATAATACTTGATTTAACTGTATAATATCAATACTTTGTTCAACTTAGTCATAGCAGTACTTTATTTAACTTTAATGTAACATTATTTTATTTAACTTTATTATAACAGTAATTTATTTAACCTTATTAAAACATTAATGTATTTAACATTCATTTTTTACACATTTTGAAAATATTTTATTTAACTTCAATGTAACAGTTCTTTATTTAACTCTATAATACTGTACTTTATTATAATTGCACTTTATTTAACTTTATTATGCAATACTTACAATTCATTAGAAAAGCACTTTATTTAACTTTATTGTAACTGCACCTAATTGAACTTTACTGTAACAGTACTTTATGTAACTTTATTATAACAGTACCTTATTTAACTTTAATGTAGCAGTTCTTTATTTAACTTAACTATACCAGCACTGTATTCAACTTTATTGTAACAGTAGTTAGAGTAGTAGTTTAGAGGTGCTGTATCATGTATCACAATATAGTCTTAAAATATTGCATTAACAGGCCATTTCATCCACCCCTAGCTTCAATAATTATGACAGCAGCCTCATGTGCTGGTGTGAAGTCACGTTCACCATGGCAGCAGTCTCATGTCTCTAAGTTATTGGGGCAATGATGTCAGTTTACAAGCCTACTACAGGGACTTATGACTCCACAATTAGTCCAAGGTTTAAAGTCTTTTCACTCTTTCCCTCCCTTAGCCACACGCTTACTGAATCTACAAGTTGTTCCCAAGGTCTCAGAGTTATTCTCAAAAATCCAGTGTTAACAATAAGGGTAAATAAATCTGACCATGAATTGAAGTTAAGCTGAGCTTGTAAGTTTATGAAGAGCATTCACTGCCTACTGTGTGCAACTGTTCATGACATTTGCTGAAGGATCCCATGTCAGGATTGCAGCCCCCTCCTCAAAGAAAGATTTCTTGGTTACATACAGTCTACCATACATGTCCATTCGACTTACCCTCTACAAATAATACTCCTCATTGTCCTTAGCATTAGGCACGTGTGGATTGACATGGACATTATTTGTACATTTATTTATGCCTCATTCCTGCTCTGCGCGAACGGTGCTATCTATAAATTCCTCAACAATTCCTTCCTGTGCTCAGACCTGCTGCAGCCCATTTCACTCCCCTCTCTCATTCCTGCACACAGACCCCACACAGTAATGCAATACTTTACCCTCCCTGCCTACTTAGACCTGCATAGCCCCGGGGAAGAGAGTGGAGGGCACGGAGACGGTGAGACAGCAGCTCTTAAGATATAAATTGGCCTGCAGCACTGGTTAAACAAGATGTTTTACTTGGAACAGATAGTCAGGCTTTAAGTTAAGAAAACAGTAGAAATCTCATTCCACCTGCAGGCTCTGGTGTAGTCTGTGTGAGTGTGTGAGTAGGAGGGCTGTTGAGTATTTAAAATGCAGGTGTGTTACTGATTGTATTTCCCTCGCAGCCTCTGGATATGACATACCTCATTAATTACCATAACATACTTTATAATTAGAAAAGCATACTGTACAACCAAGGCAAACTGACAGGGGAGCTGATAAACTTCTGTTCCTCAGTACATACTGGTAGAACAGCCTAATTTTGGGTATTTCATTTTTTTCCCTCACCCTGATTTAACTTCCTTCCCTTGACCTCTTCCCTCATGACACCATGCTGTCAGTGGGGTCAGTGAGTTTTGCCCCAGGAGGGCGTGAGGCCTGAACTTGAGCAGCCTTGACCTGTTAAAGCTCTGAATACACCTTCAGGACATGGGCCAGCAGACAGGGCAACATGTGTGTTTTCTGTTGCTCTTGACTTCATTAGAAAGGCCATAGTTCAGAGTGCAGGGTCAACAGGGACACACGGCTATGTGGTCACAAGAAGCATTGTTTCCTGCAGATAGTCGTAGCACAGTGTGTATGTGGAGCAGGTAGGGATAGAGATGAGTGCAGATGCGCTCAAACTCAGTCCAGCCGGTCAAGGTCAGCGTCCTGTGTCTCTGCGACAGCTTCCTGTTTGTCACCTTGGATCGTGCATGCAAAAACACTCATTCTCTTGAAGCTGACCATGTGGCGTGCCGTTAAACCGGCCATCTGGTGGATCTCAGGAAGAGGAAAAGCCTCTGTGTTATGGTTAATGGTAGGCTATGTCTATTTTAAGAGGCGGGGAGTTCCTCTTTTGTGATCTTCCAGCGGGTTTGGAAGAAAGGTGTTGGCAGTGCTTCCTGCCTTCCTGACTTTGTATCTGTCATTGTATCCTATATTTTTTTCCAGCGTGGGATGACTCATGATTTGATGCGTCTGACTCAAGCTGTTGCCATGTACGGTATGAAGCCCTGACATACTAACCCTGATTCATCCTGTACTCAGGTTCTTTAAGGAACTGGAGGAAAGACATCAACAGAACATCGTGATCAGTGACATCAGCGACATCGTGAACAAGCATGCTCAGTCCAACTTTGATCCTTACATCACGTACTGCTCCAACGAGGTCTACCAGCAGAGAACCCTGCAGAGGCTGGTGTGAGTGACCGAGCGGACACACACAAACAGATGTTCATGCCGTATCTCTGTTGTATGATATCCAGCATGACTGTTCTGACACTTTGAATTAGGGAGTTTGCTCTTCCTCCCGCTCATTTTTTCTTTTTTCTCTCCGTGTATAATCCCTTACTCCTCTTTCTGAACACCCAATCTCCATTCGTCCTCTCCTGCAGGTCAAAGAATCCAGTATTTAAGGAGGTGCTGACCAGGATAGAGAGCCACCCAGACTGCAGGAACCTCCCCATGATCTCCTTCCTTATCCTACCCATGCAGAGGATCACTCGCCTGCCCCTGCTTATGGATGTGAGTGCATGTGGCATGAACTTTGGAATGACAAGACTTTGACTCTTACACAACAGTTTGTTTACTCATACTGTCCGGACTAATTCAACATGGGATGTGTTCTAACCCTCAGAAGATGTTTGTGTGACCTTACATCATTCCCTGATAACTCTTAACTGATGAACCCTTCCCTCTTTCTTCCTTTTAATGTTTTTCCTTATTCAGTTTCATGCTTCCTTTGGCACACGATATTCTGTCCCTGCAGTACCTCCCCTCTCTTCCTCTCCTTTGCTCTAGTTTCATCCCCCTCTCTCCCGTTCTCCGTCATTGTTTCCCTCGGGACTCTGGGGTTTATGCTAGTACACTCAGAGGCTTTTGGATCCTGAGAAAGTTTGGTTTTAATTCATCGCTTCCCACAGTTTTCTTTATGCATGAATATTTTATCAGGCTTTCGGTAGAGTGTGGTGTGCATGGTTGCAGTGAATTGTTGTGTGTTTTTGTGCGTGAATGTTTTTTACATTATGAAGTTGTGTCACTGGTTTGAGCCTTGGCTATCTGTGTTGCAGACAATCTGTCAGAAGACGCCTAAAGACTCGGCACAATATGAAGAATGTAAGAAGGCTTTACAAGCAGTCAGCAAGGTGCGTGGGTTTATTGAGCCAACCACAGATATTAAACAAAGTCATTCTGGACTTTCTGTTTTTATATTTTCATAAATTTTAACCTGCATATCTAAACATACTATTTTAATATATCCTCCTGAGACCCTGTGTCCTCATATGAGGACGTCGTATTTTGGGTTTACTGGACCTAATACTTCATTCTACTTAACTCAGACCTTTTGTCCTCATTCGTGGACACTTTTTGTACCATTTAGTGGCAGTAAGAGCACAATACACTAATCCATGTAAAAACAAGATGGCAGCCATCTCTGCCAAGTCAGTCTGCAGCTGATCCTGACACAAAAGTGGACAAGGTCCAAAACATGATCACATTTTATGATTGAAACCATGATTGATTATGATTGATAACAGTTGTAGTTTGATATGCCACCAAATGTTTTACCAATTTTAGCAACAGTAACAAGCTAAGACACTGTTAATTAGAAAGTACTTGTTTGAAGACATTGGGACTTTATTATCCTTGACAGTGCGTGGTTTTTTATACTTATCAGGTCCTACCAATCCCATATAGTTAGGAGAAATTAAAAATGAGTGCCCAACAAAGTTCGGGTCTTAGGAGGATGTGTTGCTGTAGTGATACTGGTGATACTATGCCTCAGGAGTCTTGCCTCAGGAGCCGGACACATTCCACGTATTTAACCACCTGGAAAACGTCAGGTTGGTCGCTGGGTGCTACTCTTATGCCTGCTCTGTGCCAACTTTCAAGGGCGCAGAGGCAGGTTGCGTCTGAGGTTGTTAAGCAACCATAACCAGTACCGTATTATAGCCTACTTGCCAGAAATCCTGAGTGCAGAGCAGATCTTGTTCCAGGTGCTGTTTTTTAAGTATGTTCTGGCCAAAACTGTCGTCCGTGGGACAGATGTAAAGCTCTGCGTAGCCCTGTACTGAAATGATCAACTTCTTCTTCATATTTATCACAGACTGATATTTATGGAAGGTGTCACATGACATGCCATGTGAGCTGCTGCATTCCAAAAGTCAAACTCTGTTTATCTCAGGGTGAAGTCATAGCGCCCTGAAAAATAGGTGCTCGAGAACGTGCATGTGGCGAAGACTATGCTCTGGTGTTTGAGCTTGCCTGCCGCTGGTCTACTTTGAAAACTATGTATTTGAGAGCGCAAAAAACGCGGCATGTGTATGGCTTCTTATATAGGAGACTAGGGCTGCGATGGAATAGTTCCTAACTGAGTGAAATGACCTGGAAGTATCTAAGTGGCAGTTATGATAGGCGCTTTAATGCTTTCCTTTATGTCCATTAGCAAAGGGTACACTGGACCATACTTCATGAAAGGAAAGGAGATAATCCCATCCCACAATTCCCTGCTGCAGCAAATTTTAAAGTGACCCACGTCAATAACATTCAATGTCACCTAATTATGTAGCCTAGTGTAACTGCAGTCAGATTCTCTTAGCACTGCGTGTCTTTTCCTAAGTCCTTAGGAATTCTCCTTCACTTCTTCTGTGACCTCATGCTGTTTTTCATCAAAGTCAAGGAAAAGTGTTTGGTAGAAGACATAAGACGTATTTTTTTAAAACATATTTTTATTATTGTCAGAACATAAAGCTTACAGTTTTACACCCTATAGATACAACATAAAAAAGGCCATTTGATACAAAACAACATATTGGTTAAAATGATAATTTAGAAAAAATAAACAAATAAATAAATAAAAAGATATCAAGAGTATTGACAATGACAGTATCCCAGAAAGTGAAGATTGTTCTGTGACTCTCAGCAACAGCACATGCCAAAAGATGTTCCCAGAAGTATTACAAAATAGGCATTTAGGAAATCTCACGTGGCACTAGGCAAAGTTTGCTCTCCCTCAGAAGGGTATTGACCTTTTAACAAAGTTTGTTTAAGTGTAGATGGTAAATAATTTAGGAAAGGGCTCCAGATAAGGACAGCACTTGCATAATTTTTTTTTACTGTTTATTCGCAGGGATGCAATCACTTCCTATTTAATGCTGTATTTTGGGAAAGAATTTCCCCCCCAAAATGCAAGAAAAATAGTTAATTTCCGATAGTTGTTTTTTCTTGATAAATATGAGCAGTAAATTTCGAATGAATGGATATAAAGTGAAAAGCAGAGGGAATACATTGTGACTAATAGACACTGTGTGTGTGTGAGCAGGTGGTGAGGAAGTGTAATGAAGGAGCTCGCACAATGGAGAGAACAGAGATGATGTATACCATCAACTCTCAGCTGGAGTTCAAGATCAAGGTATGAACATGTTATTAAATACACCAAACAGTTGCATCTTGGGTAGAATCTTTTCATAACAACATAATTCAGTTGACATTAACAAGTAACAGGTTGATATTTTGATGCTTTGGCAACAAAGCAAACGTGTATTTCTCAAACTGCTGAAGTATTTCTTTGAATGTGTATTATTAAGTAACAAAACGTGCTCATACAGTCATGTACAGGCCTCACACACATATGGAGACACACCACAGTCACTCACTTGGTGAGATCTACACACATAATGCACACATGGCCTGGCAGACTCCACTGTGTCTAAGTAGTGTGGGAAATAGCTGTTGGCACATTTGGTATTGACAGATGTCTCGCGAACATATTCTCAGTCTGCATAGCCAGCTGTTCACACATGCACACACAAATTGCGACGTAGGAATTCCTGACAGCACCAACATCAAAATACTGTTTGGTTAGATTTATTGCCACTTCCTGTTCATCACATTCTCTTTCTCCTTCTCCTGCAGCCTTTCCCGCTCGTCTCATCCTCCAGGTGGATGGTGAAGAGAGGAGAGCTGACTGCATTCGTAGAGGATAACGGCATCTTCCTTAAGCGGACGTCGCGGCAACAGGTCTACTTCTTCCTCTTCAATGACGTCTTCATCGTCACCAGAAAGAAGAGGTGAGAATGGCTCTGCACTGGGCTGGTGTGAGCGTGGCCTCGGTGTGCAGGTTTCGTTCATAACTCTCCTGTTCTGACATGTCTAGGGTGAAAGTGTAATCATAAGCCGTTTGGTTTTCATTGTGTGAGAGTGTGTGAACCGCATATGGCTAAGACCCTGAGTACAGGGTGTGTGACATCGTCTTTATCGTCGTGTTTAAACTTGTTGTGGGAAATGAAGCTGTTCCGATAAGGACCAGTTATTGAGGACCGTGCTGAAGTGAAAGCAAAACAATTGAATTACAAGAAAGAAAACAAAAACAACAGCTTCACAGTCAAAACATGATGTCATCATCAGCGGGGTGGAGAAAGCTTTTTAAAAAGTTAAGAGGGATTGGCAGATGCAGATGCACTGCCCACGCTTCCTCTGCTTTATGGGTGTGTTTATTAGGCTGAACAGGTGCAGTTACCTGAACCTGCTGCGACTTGGCATCGTGAATCTGAGCATGTTTTTCTGATTGTTGTCGAGGTTTCAACATGTCCTGGTGCCATGAATCATCTGGAGCTAGTAGACATGCTTAATGTCAGCCTTGTCAATGAGTCTGCTTTACCCTCCTCTGTTTCCTCTGGTTGTAGACAGCACCATGAAGCAAGCCATGAAAAGGACTTCCTTGAAATGATGTGGTTTTCATTTGCATGCGTGCAGCGTGGGTGTGCGCACACAAGTGCGTATATTTTTGCCAAAAAAAAGTCATTTCCCGTCCATCTTCCATCCATGTCTGGAACTGATTGTCCCGCCACTCGCAGAAACTAAGAATTCCTAAGAATCATTTGAAAAAAGGGAAAAGAAACATTCCATGTGATATTTTTCTGGGAATCTGATCCAGGACGGCAGACTCCAGCAGTGTGTGGTGTCAGGCCTGTGTTTGGAAGAGGGATTTGGGAAAGGGAGTGCTCCGGAATCGCAGTGTGTGTTTGTGCGTGCGTGTGCGTTTGAATGGGAGACGCTGTTATAATATTGGTTTGTACTGCGGGTGAGCGTTGGAGCCCTGCTGTGGCACGCTACTCTACTGCACTCCATCTGCAGTAATCAAAACAAAAACACACCAGGGGTACACGAGGCTAGTCAGGCACAGCCAGGTCATAAACCCTCCTAGACATAATGCTGTAATAGCTTTTTCCCTTCTCATTATGACTTGGAGTGTGTGCGCGCGTGTGTGTGGGGGTAGCTTACAAGCTCCCAACTGACCTTTGTTGCCAAATGCAATACTTGTGTGCAGTTGAATCCCTTCAGCTCTCCTTGACTCATTTTTTATAAGCTTACATTTAAAGGAATACCATGAAGGAAAGGGGGGAAAAGGTTAAAGCCACAGCACTTACACAGCAGAGAAAATCATACCTATGACCTCAGACTGTTTACAGTTCTCTAGGATTATATATCTTAGTATTCAAAGGAAAGAGAGCACAAAGATATATTAGTTGATTTGGTATCCTTTGGTCAGCAAGTCTTTGGATGGGGTTCAATCGCTGAAAATTAATCTAGTGTCATGTAAGGGTATGATTCGATATTATCACGCTACTTTAGTCACGATACAATAATACTGAGATTTTAAATATGTTGCGATATGCTGAGTATTGCGATAAAATATATAGTGATTTATGACCTTTTCTCAACTGTAAATTAAGCCCCCAAACTTTGTCAACATCTGTTTTATCTAACAAGTTTTCACTTCAGCAATTTTTCGCAGCAGCAAAATGTTTCTAGTTGACTGAAAAAGCAATTAATTAAATTATTCTAGTTGGCTACCTACAGTTAAATGTGTATGTGTGATATTTGTAATTTATATAATAAAAAAAAAATGATACTTTGCGCTGTGACGATACGATATTGCCATACAAAAATATTGCGATACTATGCTGTATTAATTTTTTCCCCCATTCCTAGTATCATGGCTGTTTATCAAATGTAAATTTGTTCAAATCTGTTTTATCTCAGCTTTTAACAACTTTTATGCTCCAGCATGTAGGAAATGGAATATAACAAAACAAGTATGTTTTCTTTCGCATATAATCACCTGAAAATGAAAATTGTTGTGTTTTTGTTACCTTGGAATGAGACGTTTATATCTTCATAAGGAGCTGGTCCTTGTTAGCGGAGATGGCCACGTTGCACTGCCATGTTTCTTCAGTAGCCCAGAAAGGTTAAAGCAAACACTGACTCTAGATAGAGCCTGTGATCACTAAGTCGATGATTCGGCTCCCGGTAAGAACCTCCTGAACAGTGAACACTTAAGCAGTCCTAACTGGGAGTTCACACTTGGCACATGGGAGAAGTTTCAGCTGGTTGCAATCTGCATTTCTGATCGCTAGATGCCGCTAAATCCTACACGCTGCTCCTTTAAGTAGTTAATGTTATAAATCTTTGTTGAAACAATTAGTCTGTCACATCAAAATTCAAACTTCATTAGAAAGTATTTTTATAATCGATTAGTAGTTTTAAACACAAATGCCAAATATTCTCTAGTTCCAGTTTCTCTAATGTGGGGATTTGCTCTGTTTTTATAGGTCTGTAAATCTGATATCTGTGGGTTTTGGAGTGTTGATCAGATAAAAACAGGACATTTAAGGACTTGAACATGGACTGTGGAAATGTTTTTACTTTTTTTTTTAAGGTTTAATAGACCAAACAATTCTTGATTACTCAGGAAATAATGGTGATAGTTGTTATTATAAAGATGAACAATCTTTTCAAATACGAGATCCATTAGATTCTCAGTCTATTTTGTCAACTTCGAACTGGCTCCAAAATACAGCTGGCTATGAAACCAAGCCCTTGTCAGACTGGCCTATTGTCACACAGCAGGGAAAGTTTTGATCTGCTGCTCTCTGGCTCACAGGAACACTTACATAACACTGAGTCCACACCAGCTGGCTCCTCTCTCATCTTCACTTCCCCCCTTTTTCCTGTGAGATACCGGGCATCATCTAAACATCCAGTATTGTTGAGGTTTTCATCTCTCCCTCCTCTTTTTCTCTCTCTGTCCTTTCTGTTTTTTGGTAGTCATGACCTTGTGGGTTTTTTGTGTGCGTGAGAGTGCGTGCAAGCCTGTAATCCCAACACTTTCTGTTCTAGTGTTTTCCCCTCCCTGTTTGTTTGACTGTGCCACAGTCTCAACACTCCTACTGTACTTTGCACCAGAACATTATGCTCTTACCGTGTGTGTGTGTGTGTGTGTGTGTGTGTGTGTGTGTGTGTGTGTGTGTGTTTGTCTGCCTTCATGCTTGACTTGAGGTCCTATCTCAACATCTCTTGGAGGATTTGCGCTAAATCTGCTTGTGTGTTGAAGAACTGGTTGTACACTGGTAACATGCTGGCTGGCACAGCTGTGTTGACGTGTGGTAGATGCCTGCGTTATCTCTAGGGGCAGACTGATTTTCATTCCAGTAAGAGTGTGTGTTTGTTTCTGTGTAAGTAGCCACACAGTAGACGGGGTCTTGCTCTTACTATTTAACTTTTTAACGCCTCTCTCCCACATTGACATAGGATATTTAAACTATTTCCCAACTTCATTCCTCTGTTTAGCAATAATCCAACACTGTATACCCACCCAACCACACGCATGAGAGAACTCATCCCACAAACACGCAGATTCCCCACCCATCCCATTCCCCAACATCATGTTAATGGCATTCCAGGCATTTCACCTGTAGGGCTGTCAGGAGCCAAAATGCTGACGACCCTAAAATCCGGCGAACAGAGAGATTCTTAAATGAAAGTTTGGGATTATTCTATGTTTTTATTCAGAAACTTTTAGGATTTAGGATGATTTGATCAACATGAAGGTCTGAACTTTTAAGAGCTGAAAATTAATGATGATGCCAAACATGTAGATAAATCAATTGATTGTAATATTTATAATTTAGGAATACGTCACCCACAAAATGAACATCTGTATATCAGTTAGTCATACCTCCTTCTTCTTGAATGCCTCCATGGAAAACAGCAAACAGATTGATTTAATGATTGATTTGGCACCACGTCTAACAACAGCAAACTGTATCAAGCTTGTTCAGTTGATTTATCCTGTCGTATGCTCTGTACTCCCCAAACATGCATTTTACTAAAAAACCCTGGTATTGGAGTCTGGCTTTGAAAAACAGCTTTCACTTTCATTTCAGTTTTAACATTAAAGCTGTTCTTAGGAATGCATGTTTTTGGGAAATGCTGAGCACACGATTGGAGAAATGAAACTTTGATTATACTGCACGAGTTGTGGGAAAGTTTGTAAACAGATGTTTTGTTATAGTTTTTCTGTTGTCAGACGGGTCCCCAGTCAATCAATAGATCAATTAATAGATTTATGTAATTTCCTTTTTTCTGAGGAGGCATGTGAGGAAAACAAGTTTAATAAGGGAACGTTTTCATGGTTTGGGTCAATGTTTATATCCATTGTGTAACAAGGTTTTTCAATTTAGAAAACCCTTAAAATGTGCATGTAATCCATTAAATTAACTTCAGTCAGGAACACTTCAGTCAAAGAAAACTATATTTCCATTGTCAGTTTTAGATTTGATGGTATGGCTCTGTTCTGGGGCCTCTCTGCCTTTCCACGTGCCTACGCAGGTAGCCTCTTCCATGCGCCTACGTGAAAAGCATAAAGCAGAGAGAATACACCTCTCTGCCCTTTCACATGCCTACGTGGAAAGCCTTAAGGCAGAGAGAGCACACGTCTCTGCCCTTCCACTTGTAAATGAGGAAAGCCTGATGCAAAGACAGAAAACCTCCCTGCCCTTCCATGCACCTACATGGAGAGCCAAATACATGGGGGGCAGCAGCAAAGACCCCCCCGGGAACAGAATGGAGCCAGCATCAATGACAAACAGAAATGACGTTGATAAGTCAGATGAGCATGAAAAGGAGGAGCTGGAGTGGAGGCAGGTTGCAAAGTGGCTTGCAGAGGAAGCAGCAACAGCAGGCAGGTCAGAGCAGTTTAAAAAGGGCACCCTTCCAATCCCATTAAAATGCATGTAATACATCATCATCGTCATCATCATCATCATCATCATCATCATCATCATTATTATTATTATTATTATTATTATTATTATTATTATTATTAATGTGTAAATGAATTAAAATTTATTGAACTTTTGAGATAATCCTGTTTCATGGTGTAATGCGGCCCAGATAAGGTTTTAAAAGAATATACTGTGATAAATCTGTAGGTCAGTAAAGCTGATTGAAAACACAAGTATGAGGTAGAAAACTTTGGAAAAACAAATCAATACAAAAACAGACCAATATTAGAGTTGTATCTCCTCATCTAACTGTTGGCAAGGCAGCAAATAAGTGGATTTTCTGAAATGCCACCCTCCTTCTTAAAGCTCCAGGTCAGTGTGGTTAGCCTGATGCACACAGCTTGTGGTTACAGTTGGATGCAGCTTTAGCGCAAATACTCCATGCTGGCCCTCGCTTCCTCTCCCTCCGCTTTTATCTGATCTGTCTCTCCCTGCACTCTCTTTCTCCTCTTCCAAGAAGTCTAATTGGATGTGGGCACCAGGCTTTAACTTGATTGATTGGTGAACAATAGGGGCTGATGGGTAACAGTTGAACCTTGTTGAGAACCTCCCGAGCGTGACTGGATTCTCCAGCCAGTCATGACCCTAGAGTCCAGAGTGTGTGCGTGACAGTGAGACAGATACACTGTTCACTACTGTTTGTTTGACGACTACCTTTGTCCCTGCTTGTGCTCGTGTGTTCAGCGCTCTAATGGACATGCTGGCTTACGGGAAGCTAGTTCCTGTCCGGGAGCGTCTCAGCTCGGCTGCTGTTTCAGTCTCAGGTTGATGAAACACGTGGGCTGGACCTGAGCTCCTGTTCTTCGGCATAAAAACACACACACTGTTTTTCTCCAGTTCAGTGCAGCATTAGGGGCACAGTGTTTCACAATCAGTTCCAGATGTTTCTAACTACCTCTGCATGCACAGGGTCATGCTCAGGTAAAGGTACTCATGGGAAATGTAGGCATATAGTAAAGAAACCAGTCGGCAGGTGATTTAGTGTAAGGACTGTGTAGACAGCTCGATGTTTGGACTTTTGACTGGCACAGAATCTGAGACAGCGACGGCTGATTTATTCATCCAGGTGAATGTGATTAACTACAGTCTTTATCCTCTGAGGGGGTTGAATAGCTGAGGTACCATGAAACTAGACCTTTAATAAAAACAATGAGCTTAAATTTAATGTGTGTGAGAGAGTGGACGCATGGTATACACACTAATCAGCAAGTAGTATTTCAAATATAAATTTGTACTCGGTTCTGATGATTGAAACATGATTATTGGCTGTGGATATTTTGAGTATTTTTAAATTCTGATTATTTTATTCGCTCGAAATTAATTAGACAACAAGAAAAAAATGTTGCCATGGCAGACGATGTCTGGCTGGCTTTCAGCAGGCTACTACTGGAGCCAACTGGGAACAGAAAAGCACAAATAAGTAATCCTAAAAACTCAAAATAAGGAGCAGCCTTTTGTTAAGTAACACTAATGTTTGTCTGCATGGTTAGAAAAGCTGAATCCAACTTTATGTTTGAATACCAACCTGTCAAAAGACTGTCTGAATGTCTGAATACACTCAGCCTTCATGATCATTAACTCAAAGCAAACCCAGTTACAGAGGACGCAGTGGTCTAATTTGCGTGTTTTTTTGTTTCTTTGCATCAGTATCTGGCTGCACTGGCTGGTGGGATACAGCTCCAGGAAAAAGGGTTTTGAGAGACTTCATTTGACTGCCAAATTCAGTTTACATCAGTTTTTCACTGAAACATTATGTGTGTGTGTGTGTGTGTGTGTTTGTGTATGTAAAATAACAGGCCATTTCTTTTGAAAACAGAGTAACAACAAGGAAAACGGGAAATTAAAAATACACCACTGGAAATTCTACGATAAATAATTATGTAGCAAAAGTGATACTTAACAGATTCTCAACCAGTTTGTTTTATTTTTTTTCAATTTACTTGTTTATTCAATAAAAGCACAAGACATTGCTTCATATTTAAAACACAAAACAGTGCATATAGGTTTATAGCCATGGCTAATTTGCAACCCCTGTCCCTGGTTGGGCTTTTAGAATTAAAACAGTAAGTGTAAGATAACTAAGTATGGAGTAATTCAATACAATAATACAACACGACACACACAGTAAAATACGGACAAAGACTAAGTCAAAGAGAAGGCCGCAAAATGCTATACTATGCTGTGTTTTAATAATGTGGGTGGTATGTGTAAATGAACTGTGGTTAACTTCCCTCTGTCTTACCAGCGCTCAGATTTCCCAGCTCAAATCTGCCAGATGAAATGTTTTGCATTGTCCGGCAGATTTTCACTGGCTCTGGGGCTGTTGCTCAAACTACAGTTTGTACTTATGCATTTTTGTATGCCCGCCACTACGGACAGAAAGAGTATAGAAGCAGATTGAGAGACAGACAAACTGTGATCAAACTGTAAAACTAGGCAATATAAACCAAGATTCTGTTACTACATTGCTGATTTCTACATTGACGTAAGGATCCAGCTGTGTTTGTATGTGTTGGTTTATGTGTTGAATTTCCATGTAGAAGAGCTGTTGTTTCATCTCAATATACTGTTATAAACGTGGAGAATAAAGCGGGATTTATACTTGTGCGCCGAATCGACACTGTCTCTGTGTCGATGTAAGCCTATGCCATACCCTCCACCGTAGCCATGCACCTCCCCAGAAATCTAACTACACATTGCGTTGACGCAGACCTCCTGTCTATTTTTGTACGCTAAAATAAATTTCCCTCAGTGCAAACAAAGCTTTTATTTACTTTAATTTCACAGAAAAGAAACAATAAACTGTGCGGACAACAAAGCCTTCACAAAATAGCATTTTAAGTCTTGTGTGTGATTTATCCTGGCTTCATATGAGAAGTTGCTAGGCTAATTTATACAATGTAAAATGCCATAGGCTTGTGCTAATAACGTTAGCATGCTGTATTTGTTTGGAAAACATGTTGAAGACAGTTGCATAAATCAGCATTCTAAAATGTAAGGAGAAGTAAAACAAGGACTAAATTACAGTGCACAAGTTGAAGGAGCTGAGATGATCGCCTTTATGATCCCATGGGACAAATGAATGATTGTTTTGTGTATCTGAATCCTCATGCAGTTTGTTCATTAGCTTATTTAAGAGCACTTTAATGATGGGTGTTGTCTCATACATTAAGGTCTTCATCCGCAAAACTTCCACCACACTTTAAATAAATCTTACTTGACTGAATTGGATGACTGCCACTGCATTAAGCACACTAAGTGAATTGTTATTAAAGGTTTCTGTCTCTTTTCCAGTGAGGAGAGTTACACTGTGATCGACTACGCTCTGAGAGACCAGATCTGGGTGGGTTCCTGCCAGCCGGAGGATGTCAACCTATCTCCTGTCCGAAGCACCGCCAGCATGCTGAGCTCACGGCAGGGTGGCGCCAACCATCTTTTCCGCCTGCGCTTCCGTAGCAACCATTCTGGTGAAAAGGTGCCCATGATCCTGGGGACAGAGTTGCAGTGAGTGCTTTATTTTGTAACCTTTGTCCCACTTGCGTTGCAGATTAACGAGAATTGATGAGTCATTTATTCTTCTGACTTACTATGATTACCCTGCATCTTTTTACACACACACATAAGGTTTGATATTTTGATATTTTGTGCTCTAATATGCTTTTTAACTTGGAGTAAGAATTCCCAGTACCCCTCTCTCCTCGGCTCTTGTTTCCTAGTCTCTTTTTGGACCATTACAGGTCACAGGGATATTTAGTTACATCTATTCTCAAGCCAAAGCCTGAGCCTCATTGCTTATTGTTTATGTGACCTAGGAAATGGAAGTTTATTAGTCGCACTATAACACAGACTGGCTGTACCAGACAATCGTTTTGTTTACTGAACGTCTTCTGACCCGACCGTCTATTCTGGGCAAAGCAACTCTCTTTGTTTAAACTCTGCTGGTTGTAGTTGAAATGTTTTGCATGTGCAGCGTAAATGATTACTCACACATCTGACCTAGAAATACCGTCAGTACAGTAGAGCTTCCTTGATAGTTCTGCCTGTGGCTGCATTGGTAAGGTTCAACCCAACCCAACCCCCCCTCCTCCTTCTCGTCTCTCTTTGTACAGCAAATAGAGTAAAAAGCGAGGTTGTTTAAATAGATTATATAACCCGCACAAACAAAGAGGATCTGTCATATATTGGGCTCCATACAGGGTTTATTTGTTCTAGTTAGCGATAGGAGTTTCAGCCCGTGTGCACGCACGTACACACGCTCGGTTTTCACTGTAATTATTTTGTGTGGTCCACGGCTTTGTTAAGGAGTGTTTTCATATGCACAGGGCCTGTTCCTCCTCATTCCTGTACGGTCAGAGAACCTCCCTCTGTATTCTCAGTACAGGTGTGGTTTTCAACTTCACTGCACAAGACGCAGCCTATAAATGCCTCTTAGCTCTTTTAAGGCCTTTTTAAAGCCTTTTTCTAGCTTTTTTTGTTGTTGCATCAGCCAAAAGTTACACAGCGACATATTGTGTGATTTTGTGACGACAGAGTTATGATCTAGAAAAATTCAATTGCATTCCACAGCTGTAAATTGCAGATTGTTAATGGTAATAGAGGGGATTCATGTTGAAGTAGAAGTTCGAAGAATAATAGGTATTTTCAAGGCAGGACATAAAGTTAGCCTCCTAACAACAGCTTAGTATGGGGATGGGAATTTTTAAGGTTTTATTTATACTAATGCCATTATCATTGATCCCTTATTGATTCCTGTTTTCTGTGTGAGGGAAAGTAGTAGTCCTGCACAGGTTTTCAGCTTCAACTCACCCGTTTTAGTATCTCTGTGTCTTATCTTTTACAGACATTCCAAACTGCACTGACGTCATTTTTCTTCATGAAATGAAGCCGAACTCTTCTTACTGTTCTTCCTCTCTGACTTGATTCCTCCTTGTTGCAAGTTTTCAGCAGCGTAGCCTCAGGTGTTTGACGTCATTGTTTGTAACGCACAACTGTCAGAAAAACCTGCCGGCGTCTATACAGGGAACTGATAAGCCCGGAGGGATAAGATTCCCATGGACTGGAAAACTTAGAGACAGTTCTCGATTCCCATTCCTTGCTCATACCATGGTACAGTTGCATGGGGGGGCAACAGCTATAGAAACATGTCAGAGTGACAGTAGTCAAAAACATTGTGAAGAAAACAAAGCACCTTAGCATGATATCTCTATAAACCAATGCAGCTTTCATACTATATATTTACATCACAATGCAACTGCATTTTGGTAACGAGGGGTGGGAGATATGACCCTAAAATAATATCACGATATTTGAAGGTATTTTTGCGATAACGATATTCTTGACAGTAGGACAAATTAGTGAATAAAATTATCATTAATGTAAGGCCATAAAATTGCAACAACTTAAGTAATACAGTTTTACAGTTTGCCTTCAAATATTCAGTAAAAACTAAACAAAATGATCTCTCATATCTTTGTTTGTGAACAACAGTAACTCAGAGTGAGATTCAGATTCTGTATACAATATTAATAGCTCAACAAAATAAAACCTACCGCAAGTTACACATTTAAACAGCTCCCAAATATAAATAATGTACCCTGGAATCTCTATATATAAATCAACAGGTGAATCCTAAATGATTGAGTTGTTTTTTTTTTTCCACCTGGACCTTTATGCTCTGCCATTTCTCCTCAGGCTGTTATGATACCATAACTATTGCACATTCACATGTATGTAGTTTTTTTCGAGCTGCTAGCACCATATAGGTTTACATTACCAAAGCTTTATGACAAAATCACTTGATGACACCGACTCCCGTGTGCGCACGGTGAGAGAAGAGAGGGAGAGACGCTGTGCTGCTGCCAGAGGAGCCGCTGAATGAGTTCCCTCTGAGCAGTAACTCATTAAAAGAGTCTGAGAAGTCCGGGGCTGTTCATAAAACATTCAGGACACCACAGTTTATCACACACTACTGAAACTGTTCCTCTTTTTAGGACCAATGTGGAGTTGCTAATAATTTCGCTTGCAGTCATGCTTGTTGTTGCCGTGGGTAACAGACGTCACTATGTCAATAAGTCATAACACTGAGAGTATCACAATATAATTTCTTAAAAGGAAAAAGAGCAAAAATGAAAGCCAATTCAGACATAATTTTATGAAGCATACGTTTTTATGATTTCTGCCCTGGCTGTTTTGCTGCGATTCAGGTTTGGAACCACTAAACCACTGTACACCTCCACTGCACAATTTTGTGTTTGCTCCTTGCTGCAGTTGGAGGTGAAAGCCTGTTTCAGTGTTGAATAGCAGCATGGACAGTCTGATATTGGCCCCCATGCTGTTACTAAGTGAAACCTGACAAAGCGACTGCAGTAATAGTGTTAAGTGTGACTGCTGTGGGCCTGTGTGGGAGGGAATCTTTGTGACATGACTTAAACGTGCTGCCCGCTGAGCCTCACAAACTGCCCATGTATACATGAGGGGGTCTCCTTGTCTAACTGCCCACTCTGTCTCGATGTGTGTCTCATTGTGGAAAGCCCCTAGACTCCCTCCTTTGATAGATTGGGTTTGGGGCCCTCGGCTAACATCTAATGATGTGTATGTGTGAAGAGTGCAGCGCTCCACTCACTGTAGTTACTGAATGAGCCGAGCAGAGGAGACCCTGGAAACTATCCTTTGTTACAGTGGTTGCTAGGCATTGTTTAAGCTGTTGCCTAGCAGCGGCCCATTGTTAAATGGGCTGTTTCCCACGACTATCTCTCCCCCCGCCTGTTTCCTCGCTCTCCGCGACTCTTCTTCACAGTCCCGTGTCTCATCTTTGAGACAGCAGCCAGTGTCTGCTCTTTGTTTTTGATGACCAGAGAATAACTTCCTTTTCCTGCGGCCATTCATCCCAATTTAGTGATCTAACCCAACATGACACATGGAAGTGGTGTTACATTAGCCAGTCTATTTTGGGCTTCCGTCAGAGTTAACTGAAGGAGAGAGCACAATAAGGAGTATTGATGCTTTCTCAGTGAGAGTAGTGTGCAGCTAATGATTATTTTCATTATCCATCAAGGTACTTATTATTTTGATTACATGTTAAGTCAATAAAATGTCAGAAAATATTTAAATACTGCCTATCACAAGTTCCTAGGGCCCAGGGTGATGTCTTTAAATTACTTATTTTGATGGACTAACAGTCAGGCAGGGCTCCTACTAACTATTACTTTCATTTTACAGGGCTCCAGCCTAACTTTTTTTTAGTAGGAGCACTGTAGCCTCTAAATTAAAATTGAAAAATGCACAAGCAGAAAATTTAGGGGCACACCTTAAATCGTCCTGTGACGGCCATTTTTGGCCATTTTAACTGATAACAGATAAATGTTTTGGTAATAAATAGGCAACTTACATACATTACAAAGTGCTGTTTTATTTTAATTTAGGTTATTTAAGTTTACAGTGTCACAAATTGAACAAAATTGAACTGACTGTGTAAAAAGTATATAAACAAAGTATGTGTTTCTAACCTACCTCCAGTTATTACAGTAGAAAAAACTTAACAAAACTAAACAAATGCATTAAATGTTATCATTTGTGAGGCACACCCAGCTCCTGAACTACACACACGCAGTGTCGTTGCTATATGTGGGGTAAACATTCGTACTTGGTAAACGTTAGCTCCTGCTTTTATGTTTCAGTAGCGTATCATGTTTGAATTGTGCAGTATCAGCTGCCTCTGTGAACTTTGTTTTCCTCGCATATTTGGGGTCACATCTATTTGTTTGGTTGTACCTGAGCTATGTAAAGTCATTAAGGCAGTCCTGTCTGAAGTGTAAATTGGGCTTTTTCTGTGTGGTTTCCTCAGAATCTATATTCGAGTTTTCCTCAGCAACTTTTCACTGTGCAGGGCCCGGCTCTGACACAGGGGTGAAGAACGCATATATAGTTCATTTGGCCATCCTTGAATATGATGTTGGACGTGACCACAGCTAGAAACATTGATGAGTGTAGATAATGTGATCCTCGCAGTTTACCAGTCACTTGCTCCTGGGCCCTCCCCTTCTCACACACATTGGCCTACACTGACGGAGTTGCTCTCTCATTTTTTAACATAAAAAAAAAACGGCACAAAACGGAAACATTTGGTCGCAGTCTGGAACTATACTAATATATTAATCTGTTGATTTTTTTTTTTTGTGTGTGTGTAACCAAATTTTATTCAACAATTTGCATATGTAATGGTACAAAGCACAGTGTTATGTTTTTTTAAACAAGTTATATTAATCCTTTTACCCTCCAACCCCCACTACCAGCCCACCCCCCAATGATCCTCTCTGAACTCATAAGCGCAAAGTAATGATAAATGAAAATCAACAAAGAAACAGAAGATACAAAGAGAAAGAGAAACAAAGATAAAATAACAAACACAGACACAAAGTAGGTTTGCAACTAATTAAAATAAATAAAGAAGCAGATGAAAAAATGAATAAGTAAACGGTGAGCTATTAATGAAGCAAAAGAGGTTACAGCCCTTTGTGTATCAGTCATTCTAACACAATCTGTTTATTTTAATGAAAAATTTTTTAATTAAAAAAAAAAAAAAAAAAGAAAATTTCCAGTTTATCTGAGCTGTAGGTGTCGAAGGCTGCTATTTTGTTCTTGTCACAAGACCACAGAAACAGGTCTACTTTGTGCACAGTTTCTCTGCTAATGAGTTTTAGAGCAGGTGCAGTATATGCATCATATTGCTTAGAAAAAAGAAAAATACTCTAATGCAACACAAGTGGCTGTGTTGCATACACCTCCCTATATTGTTAACTTAACCACTGAATTTAAGTGAAGCCCAAGTTGGGTTACGATGTGAAATTCCACACATTCTGACCGAAGGCGGGTCTGTGTTTTTTTTGTGGTACTAAAACTGTAGAAATGGCTTCTCATGTTGGTCAGCGTGGGCATTTTTGCTTTCAGTTCCTTCTCTACCACCTGCCCCTCTAAGCCAGTGTCTTACCTATAGCTGTGTATCACTGTGTGAGGTCTTAGCGGCACATACAGTAGATCTTTGACCACAGCAGTGACATAATACATGAGGAATTCAGACAAGACAGCTGGATCGGAGATGGCACAAGGACGTCTGTGTCTTTGTGGTTCTCTCCTCTTCTGTCTGTGTCCTCTTCCTTTTCTCTGTGTCCTTTTTGTTTGGTGTGTGCATGTCAGCTCGTCTTCCCCATGACCCTGGTGTTGTGTCCTGTCCAGAGTCAGTGAATAGTGCGTCTCTATTAGTGGAACAGAGCAGCTACAGAAGTCTGCAGCAAAACATTTCTGTTTGTCAGATATGCAGCTATAACACAAAGCAGCACCGGTTACGCAACAGCCCCAACCGGAGGAGGGAGTCAACTTCTGTTGCACACTCTGGCATCATTTCTGATTTTCTTTCTACTCTGTCTGCTTTTGTTCATCATGTTATTGTTTTCGATTATCTTACTACGTCTGCTTTCATTTATGTGATAACGAGAAGCGTGCTGATGGGAATCATTCCCTCTGCCTGGGAGTTTCCCTGGCTGGTCAGCTCCGGCCATGGAGATGTCATGTTTTTGTCGGAGGAGCAGGAATTGTACCCGAATACCGTTCTGACCTGTGGTTAAGTGGAAACAAGGGAGGGACTTGGTGGAGAGTAAACAGAGTGATAGGAGTGTGCAGAGAGGGTTAGGGGGAGAGTGAGAGATGAAAAACAGTGGTCTGGTGGTGATTTGAAGTTGGCAGAGGAAGGAAGGTTAGAAAGAGGCTGTCATCACTCTTTATCTGTTTGTGAGAAAGAGGTTTTACAGCACAGCAGCGAGGCCTCTCTTCTCTGCAGAGGTGAAACTAGAGCCTCTGTCAATAGATTTATGATTCTTGCATTCTCTCGCATGTTGGGATGAATGGTAAAGGCTGAAGGAGCTTTACTACCAAAAGACTGATCCTGTGCAGACTTGCAGTCAACTAAAGAGGAAGAGGGCAAGCACCTGCTGCTTGTGCATATGCAGTATTCACATGCCTGCATGTAAACACACACTCACAGTTCGAAGGCTGTGTTTTTTTTTTACCTGAACCTCTTTTGGTATGTGCCCCACATTCCGCAGATAACCATTAAGTGCCTCTTAAACACATGTGGTTGCCCGTTTGCGCCTGTGCTCGATATATCGAATACTTGCACATTCATAGCTCGGATAAAGTATTTCAGCTGTTTGCATGAGAACGCGACCTGTGTGTGTTTTGTATGTGCACATGAATCTGTCAGCATGTGTGTCCAGCTGTCAAAATCAACGACTAACAGATGCCGTTCCCACAGAGCAGCTCGGATGTTAGAGGAACTTGCACATTCAGTACAGAGAAGTAACCAGGCCCTTTATCATATCACTTCTACTCTAGCGCCACCAGCAGGTTCACATTTATGGTTAGAAAGTGGGTAAAATGTCTCAACAACATTAAAAGGTACCACAGAGAGGTGGTTCGCCTGACAGGTGACGATACAGGCTGCACTGTTTGACTCCAAAGGCCACACTTTGTCAGTTGTAATATTGCATTGTGGGTGCTAACTGATGGCCTTTAAGTTAATGATTTTATCAAAGTAATGGTTATAAAGTTTTATGGTGATTTCACACACTCCAATTAGTCGTGGGAGGATGACGTGACCCCGTGTTTTACAGCTTATGTGTCCTGAAAAGGATCAAAACAGCATGTGTACAATGAGAACACTATAATGAGGTCTGACTCATGGGACTTGCCTGCTCGAGGTTCGTTTGAGGCCCTTATGAAGAGCATTCACACACAAATACCACTCTCAGTCTGACCGTCTGTGCATGTTGTACCCATCCGCATGATTCAGGGCAACAGTGCTGAGTCACAGGGGGCCTCAAAAACCCCCTCTGGTTCATTTCCTGAACCCCCTTTATCTCTCCCTCTCTCGCTCTTTCTAAATCCTTGCTCTCCTTCAGCAGCAGATGAGAACAGGTAAGATGAGAGATAGAGTTTCATGGAATCTGACCTGTGCGACTCCACCTACTGGTTTTTTTTCCCATGAAACACACAAGAGAGAGGGAACGCAAAAGCAAGTCTGTTTCCTCCTGGGAATCAGCCTTGTGCTTGTTCTGCTCAGTTCTCTGTGACTGAAAACACACTTGTGTTCTCTCATTGATAGGAAACGATGAGGAGGGAGGGAAGGTAAAACTTGCTGGGCAGCTATGGGACTCTCTAAACATTTGGTATTTCACCCGAGGGCGGTGCTGTCTGGGTGATATACCTGTGTTACATAGCGTTGTATGCCTGATGTGCTTTCTTGTCAGCTTGCGTTGGGTAGGCTTGACACTTTCTGAATTAGCTAGCCAAACTGTAACCAAAAAGTTGTACATTAATCTTATCTTTACCTTAAAGGAATACTTAACCCACGAAATGACCATTTGTAAATCAATTAGTCAGACCGTGCTACCTTGAATTTGAGAAGAAAACTTCTCTCGTGTGCCTCCATGGAACTTCTGCAGTATAATCTAAGTTTCATTTATCCAGTCGTATGATCAATACTTCCCAAACATGCATTTTCACTAAAAAACAAAGTTTTGGAGTCTGGCTTTGAGGAGAGCATAGGTTAGTTTCACTTTTAGCTCAGTTTTAAATTGTAAGGTTTTAGCAAAAATGAAAGTTTTGGGAAGTTCTGGATTGTTTAGACTTGGGATTGATGAGAGTGACTGGATTGATGAGACTTGGCTTATACCACGAGAGTTGTGAGAGAGTTTGTAAATGGATGTTTTGATATAGATTTGCTGTTAGACACGGTCCCCAATCAATCAACAACTCCATACGGTTGCATTTTCTGTGAAGACATACGAGAGAAAGGACGTTTTCTTAATGATTTAAAGGTAACATGGCACGACTGATTGATAGACAAAGGGTCAATTTATAGGTAAAGTGTTCTTTTAAACCCAAGATTAACCCTGCAGGAGACCTCACACCTAACTGTAACTTCAAACAGAGATTCATTTTTTTTATTTTTCATGATAATGGATTACAAAAATACTTTACCAGGGGCAAATAGAGTTTTGCTCCTTGTACTGCTGGATGCAACTAAACTTCCCTACAGTCCAACTTCACATTTTCATCAAACCAAAATAATTCAGGATTTTTGTTTGGCATTCTTACAAAACTGAGGCGGCACGGTGGTGTGGTGGTTAGCACTGTAAGACACAGCAAGAGGGTTCCTGGTTCGATCCCGGGTGCAGGAGCCCTTCTGTGCGGAGTTTGCATGTTCTCCCCGTGTCAGCGTGGGTTTTCTCCTGGTACTCCTGCTTCCTCCCAGTCCAAAGACATGCAGATTGGGGATAGGTTAATTGGTGACTCTAAATTGTCCGTAGGTGTGAATATGAGTGTGAATGGTTGTCTGTCTCTACATGTCAGCCCTGCGATAGTCTGGCCACCTGTCCAGGGTGTACCCTGCCTCTCGCCCATATCAGCTGGGATAGGCTCCAGCCCCCCCCGCAACCCTCAAGAGGATAAGTGGTTAGAAAATGAGTGGACGGATTCTTACAAAACTGCGCGCAGATTATCATATAAAGTATGAATTTTGCACTGAGAGCACGGGCTGACAAAGCATGCACTGCTACATCCTGCAAAACCCCATCTGGTTGAAATCAGCCTGCTTATATCTAATGAGGCTTGGTATAAGTCAGCTCAGACTGTCCGTTATAGCTGTATATTCCTCAAAAACAGCTGGACTGTAGCATAGGCCACATCTGTAATACACAATTAAAAGAATTAAACTCCTTCAACCATTCACCAGCAATTTAGGAGGTGAGCAACTCCCATAACGCTGTCAACTTTTAGGAGTTGTGAAGTCAATAAAAGTCTCCATTTAGTGCCAGAACGGTTTAATAACTTGCTGTTATGTGTGCTGTTAGGAATGAGCGTGCCAGATGGATCAGCGCCCTGGGCCAGAATGTCAACAACAACAAGAGTCAGGACAGAACCAGTAAGTAAAAGGCTCCCTGAGCTCTCCTTTTAGCCTGTAGCACCACCTTGTGGTCATTGGATGAACAGATTTTCTCAGTCTGATTTCAAAAACAACTTGCTTGTTAATGCCGATATTCGAATAAGACCAGTGTAAATGATCTGAAGTGCTTTATGGATTTGTGTTTGTGTTTTTTTTAAGATGTGATGCAGGTGGAGGTGATCAGAACATACACAGCCAAGCAGCCAGATGAGTTGTCCCTGCAGGTGGCTGATGTAGTGTTGGTCTCACAGACTGTAGAAGACGGTAGGTTAGCTTTATCCCTCACATTTATCGCTCTGTCTTGTTCTGTAGCTTCACTCACCCTCTTTAGTATTCCACTCATTTCTCCACCTTCTTGTTTCAGCTCTGTCCTTTCATCATGCACTTTTCCACCCTCTCCTCAATACCTATCTGTCTCACATAATGGACCTTACACCTGTTTGAAGATGTGGTTTTAAAACCCCACAAACACACAGAGGCCGAAGGTCATTTCCTTTTTGGGAACCATAGCAACAGACTTTCATGTTAAAGAACAGACAGCATTGAGCATCAAAAGCAGAGAGACAGTAATGGCACAAGGTAACAAAACACCTGCTTCAGTTTTCATGTATCCTTCAATTTCTCCTTTTTAGGCTGGTATGAAGGTGAGCGACTGCGGGATGGAGAGAGGGGGTGGTTCCTCGCCGAGTGTGCCGAACCAATCACGTGCCAGGCCACCATCGAGCGCAACATGCAGAGGATGGACCGCCTGCAAGGGTTGGAGACTAATGTGTGAGCAGGATGAGCCAAGTGCTTAAACCACAGAGGGCTTTTCTCACCCTTTGACTCACGAGTGACCTGCCTTTTAAAGAAGTGAACCCAAACAAATGGGTTCAGTAACAGCATCAGTGAGCTGCCTTCAGGGACTCCGGGGACCAGGCTGCTGGACGCTTTACTGAGGGTTTAAGATGAAGCCATAATCCTTGCTCAAAGTCCACTAAATATCAGGCACACTGTGAGATTCAAAGCAAAGACTTTTCAGGACACATGGCAGAAGAACTGTTATTTTTTTATTCCTTAATTACTAATCGCTCCCTGTGTGGGTGGGATGGCTTGACAGTGGGATCTGTCACATTCATTAATTCCCTGGTCGGTTAGAAAACTTCACACCCACTGCCGGAGTCACTGCTTTCAACACCCTGCTCTACATGGCGACTGATGGTGTGAAATTTGTAAATTTTGTTATTTTTTCAAGCATATTTTTTGAGTGCAAGTGATGTGCAATGGAATAACTGACACTACGGTATCGCTATAGGAAGTAAAATAGACCAAATAGTGTGAAAATGACAGCAGCCTGATTCGTGCTCTGTTAACAAGGATCAGGCCGTGTGATGATGAGGAGCTTTGCCAGTAACAATGTAACTATGAAGATGTTGATTGTGAAAGTGATAATAAGGCAAGACGGTGGGATTGGCAGCTTCTTTACAGTGTGTGGGTTAGTGCAAAAACTCTTCTGAGTGTTTCAGTAGCATCTGATGGCAAGTGAAACCATTACAATGATACTTAGAAGAAAACACAATAGAGTGTATGTTAAGCTGCAGAGGACAAACATGAATGCTACTTGTCTGAAACCCATGGCACACGTGTTGATAGAATACACCAATCAGCCAAAACATTAAAACCACTGACTGGTGAAGTGAAAAATCGTTTTGTTACAGTGCAATGTTCTTCTGAAGGACCTTGGCTCCTGCCATTCATGTACATGCCACTTCACACGACAAACGACATGACACTCTCTAATGGCAACTGCACTCCCTGATGGAAGTGTAGTGCGCCCCCCATGCAGGACAGTGCACCATGCCACACCACAAAAAGTGCTTGGGAATGGCTCGGCGAACGTGACCTCCAAAATCCCCACATCCAAATCCAATCGAACATCCATTGGGCATGCCGGTACCTCACCTCACAACCCACGGGACTCAAAGGATCCATCAACAACGCCTTGGTACCAGACAACACAGGACACCCCCAGAGGTCCTGTTTCCATGCCTTGACAGGTCGCCGTACATCGGACTTGGCTCTGACCGGTCAAGGCCCGGACAAAGGACCTTTGGGGGTACCAGTATGTCCCACAGATGCTTGACCAGATTGGGATCTGGGTAATTTGAAAGCTAGGTCAATGCCTTGAGCTTTTTGTCACGTTCCTTGGGCCATTCCTGAGCAGTTTATGCAGTGTGGCATGGAGCACTGCCTTCCTGAGGGGCTACTGTCATCGGGGGTACTATTGCAATGAGCTGGGGTACTTGGACTATGGCAATGTTTAGGTGGGTGGAGTGCATTAAGGGGCATCCACATGAATGCCAGGACCAAAGATTTCCCAGCAGAACATTGCATTGTAATAAAATGGTTCTAATATTTTGGCTGATTGGTGTATGTCATAATTTTTTGGATGATGAGAATTACAGTACTCTGTATGCTATAATCTCGTGTCATCCACCATTTAAGCAGGAGGGTCAACAGTTTGTTCTCCACATTCCTGTTTGTCACCTGTTAATGTCACCACCATAAATCAGACTCTACATTTGTGTCACACGTGCCATTTTTCTCTCCATCCACTCAATGATTTGGACAGCCTGAAATATCACACACACTAGATGCAAGCCAGGGGTGTATATATAAATATCCCCCATAGGATTTATATCTGTGATGTTACAGAGGCAAGCAGAAATTAATTTGTGTGTGCTGATGGAAAAACGGGGGGAGAGAAGAGCCGGCCCTGCCCGGCCCTGCTTTTAATGTGATTGTCCAGTGTGAGTCATCTTTAGTGTTGCCATGCCCAGCTAAAGGAAATGAATGGCTTGGTCAGAGTGTGGTGATAACACCATCTGTCAAGCCCACTGCTCTGGCTCCAGCCCAAATGACAACCACAACTGTTGAGCTACATGAAGCGAGGTATGACGGCAGCGGGCAGCAAGGACGCGACAAAGTATCCAGACAAAGCTTTGCACTCAGGGAAAAATTAGCTATGTGATGCCATACATCTAAGCATGAACTGATCTTTATATCAATCACTTCCTGTACCTGTAACTATTGTAAATCATCTGTGTACATGTAAATATGTAAAACAGCCTGAATTATAACTTGTATGTTTTTCCAAAATACAGATTTATATTGCCGAAACTTGTTTAGTGGACCTTTATATATTTCAGCCCACTATAAATAAAAGCTCAATTGCTGGGGCTTGCCATCTTCTCTCCATGATCAATATGACACCTCTTTTCCCCCCGAGGACCACTGCTAGATAGACCCAAGAAAATTACTCCACTTTTATTCCTCCGGTAGCACTTGGAACAATAAATTAGCCGTGTGCTCTGTGGACGTTCAGTGCAGATTAATCAGAGATGTGCGTAAATCCTTCGTCCAGCAGCATTTTTTCAGATATTTATGAGATACCGGCTGGTAAATCAGGGGTATGCAACTGTGTGCTGCTGAAGGTTAACAGCTATGCAGGTGTTCATTCCAACCAAATATCACCCAGGTGATTTTAGAGATTGCTCTCTTAAAGCTCAGAGCAAATGGTGCTCTCCAATCATAGAGCAGATTATGGTTCTCCATCATGAAGTCAGCAATATTTCAGAGTAATGGTTATCACTTTGTTTTTCCTTAAATTTTAGCAGGGTAAAGCAGATTAAGATAAGCCAGGTGTTATTTTGTTTCCAACATACTTTCTTTATTGTGCAGTCCATTTAGTGACATTGCTTAAGAACAAGAGCGAGAACGTACAAACTGAACACTAAAAAAATCAGCTACTAAGTGTATTTGATCGTGGATTGGTCCTTGCAAATTAATGACATAGCAGGCAAAAAAAATGAATAATGGAAGTCAAGTGCATAACATGTTCCAGTACTTGTGTCCTGGGTTTGGCCTTCAGGAGCACCAACAAGACCAGCTGGTCATCATAAATATTCCAACTGACCTCTGTGTCCGAGGATGGAGTAAGTTATTCCCTTGGCTCTTTTCTTAGTGGCCAGTCAAAAACTTGGCCACTTCTAATCATCATCGTCGTCGTCATCATCGTCGTTGAAGTGAATGTGTTGTCCTCTTGGGGCAGACGCCCACGTCCTGCCATAGCCCCGAGTGCTGCCTGTAGGCTTCTCCTGGGTGGTGATGAGGTCTATGATGGCTGTTATGACAGCACAGTCTTTGGATTGGCGGGTTTTGCCAGTCCACAGGAGCAGGGTTACAAATTTTCTCCTCCAGCAGAGAATCCAGCTCTTTCTTTAAACTCTGCAGAAAAGACAGCAATGAGAGGTCAGTAAAGGCACATCATGAGCTTTGCTGTGTGTGTCCTCTCGCTTATAGAGGGTGTGTACAGGTATCAGAACCCTAAATGTATTGCTTTTTAAGAACATTTTAAACCAAATTTAAGACTGATTTCTTGACAAATCATCTTTTTTTTTCTTATTCAAGCATTGCAGGTAAGTATAAAGGTAAGTAAATACACATATATTTAGTCCTGTGCAGAGGAAGGTTTTATGTAGGAGTATGGACATTAGATTGAATTAGGTAAATCTACATTTTGCCAACAGCTAACTGCAAATACAAAGTAAAAAGACCTTTTTAAGTTCAGTGATCATTTTAAAGATTTGTAACATCAGACTGGCACTGGCTTCCTGTTACATTTAGGGTTGATTTTAAGCTCTATGTCTATGTTTGATATCGGTGAATAAAGTTTGTTTAAAAAAAAAAAACATTGCGGTGATGCAGACCTCCTGTCTGTTTCTGTAAGCTGAAACCATTTCCCTCTGTGGAAACGAAGCTTTCATTTACTTTAGTTTCACAGATAAGAAACTATAAACTGTGAAGAAAATAAAGTCTCCACTAAAGAGCGTTTTAAGTCTTGTGTGTGATTTATCCTTCAGGGATTAAAACTTCGGGATTTATCGGGTTTCATATGAGCGGAGGAAATCTCTGCTCGTCGCTAGGCTAATTTATACAATGTAAAATGCCACAGGCTTGTGCTAATAACGTTAGCATTTTGTATCTTTGGAAAACGTGTCTAGTATGACAGTTGTTTTGTCGGCGAATCTTGTGTTATAATGGAGCCAAATTATGTGCCATCAACTTTGTTAAACGTTGCTGTTGTCCCTGGTTTTATATGAGAAGAGGAAAAGATCGCCTGCCGCTAGGCTAATCGATACAATGTAAAATGCCATAGGCTTGTGCTAATAACGTTAGCATGTTGTATTTGTTTGCAAACAGTGTTTAGTATAAATCAGCTGTTTTGTCACTGAACTTTGTGAGTTGTGATGGAGCAAAAATGTGTGCCGTTATCTTTGTTTAATGTCGCTGTTGTCCCTGGTTTTATATGAGAAGAGGACAAGATCGCTAGTTGCTAGGCTAACTTATACAATGTAAAATGCCATAAGCTTGTGCTAAAAACATTAGCATGTTGTATTTGTGAGGAAAATGTGTCCAGATAAAGACAAGTGTTTGTCTGTGAATGCTGCGAGTTATAGTGAAGCTGATTTGTGTACTTGTGTTTGAAATAATCTCTATTAAACCATGTTTAATGTGTGTTTTGAATCAACTAAACTTTACAGCACTTCACAGAAACCTCCGCCGCTGTCTAGTGTTTTGGAGGTGTGACTGCAGAGTGACACAGACACACCACCACACAGGTATAAACGCTCACAATGGTGTGGGCGACGTGCTTAGGGTCTACACAGCCCGTCTACTGTCCGCCGCAGGCCGGAGATCCAGCACGGTGCTGGATTCCCATCACCTCTGCATATGACCTTAGCTCGCGTCACAATAGATTTAAAAGGAAAGGATCAGCATAACATTTTCGGATACCCGATTCATCTATTTTTGATCATATCGGCCGATATTCGATCCAGATATCGGATCGGTGCATCCCTAGTCTGAAACTCTTTCTTTTTACGCTTTTACTTTCTATTTACACTCCACACTGTGCTTATGCTGCCCTTACTGTAGAGCACTTTGTGCTACATTTCTTGAATGAAAGGTGCTATATAAATCAAATTTATCATCATCATCATCATCATTATTATTTCTATTATTATTATTATTATTATTATTATTAATGTGGACTCACACAGAGGTGCGTGACTCATTTTGACAAAAAGAAATTAAAAAGGTGGATAAATGACATTGGATAAAATGTTTGTGGCAATATTATAATAATAAATTAATATTTCTAACACTGGATTTAAGACATTAAGACTTTAAAGACCTGCAGACACCCTGTCATACTACCTTGACAAGGTGAGCAATGCGTGCCGGGGATCTGAAGACGATCCACTGGTCCACGGCGATGGTCTCCTGGTCCTCGTCTTTCTGGATCGTGATATCTCCCCCGAAGAACAGCAGCGAGAACGGGGACACCTCAGTGCAATCGTACAGGAAGATCTGAGGACACGCAGAGAGGTGTCGCTAACGCACAACGACAGCAGCTTTACAACAAACACGCTAACCCACTCAGTGACAGGGAATAGGATCATTATGACACACCGTGCCCGGCAGCTATTCTGTGGTGTGGGCTGAAAGTGTCCCATTAGTGAAGAGAGGCTGTGCAAGTTTGAAATGTGTTTCGCTGCCTCCAGTGTTAGGAGAAATGTCATCTTGCCCTGTCTGTGAATCTGGCAAATGTGTTACACTCTTTTCCATCCATTCTCCTCGCTGTGCTGAACTGACAGCTGCTTATGTAGAGGAGCTTCACTATTGATACACAGAATGTAAAAAATACTTGTTTTCTTACACAAATGTCAAACTAAGTAAACATGTTTCACAAATTGTTTCAAATTTAGATAGAAAATAGAAGTGATACTTTATGTAAGGCACTGATCTGTATGCACACACTCACAGAACTGCTATGCTCTAAGGTCAAAAGCCACACAGACTACATAAGCAGCAGACCGAGGTCAAACAAAACCTATTTCAGCTTTGAAAGTAACAGACAGAAGTGTCGGAAATTAGCATCAGAGAGAGGCAGAGACAGGGTGGAGGGAGTGGCAGGAGACAAGGAGGAAAAAAGAAGCGAGGAGAGAGCAGGGACAACTGCACTTGCCCCATCAATGTGTAATGTAATAGACCACCCAGGGGCAAGTGCGTCAGAGGAGATAAACTTTAACGTCATCCCTCACTTTCCTTCCTTTTTTTCCCCTTTCTACAGCCCTGCTCTTCCGCTTTCTTCTCTCTCAGTAAACAAATGACCTTGACAATTTCGCACTCTTAGAACACCTTACCTTTATAATAGACACAGACTGTGCGCAAAATCACTTACACACAACAAGAAAAAAAAACATTTAATGGTGGTAATAATAATGGTGGAATCCAGCACGACACTTTTCCTCATAATAACCACAGCGGTAAAGTGAGAGACAAAGACAGAGGCAGCAATCAGAGAGGACATGAAAGGCGTTTCTCTGTCGAATGGTAACATTCACTGCACAGAAAGAACAAAGACAGACGGATGGAAGGGAGGGAGAAATGAGAGTGTGAGGAGGGGCAAAAAAAGGGCGAAAGAGAAAAAGATAGAGAGAGGGCGGCAGTCAGCGAGCCGCATTGACCGTTTTGCACCCCCCAACACCATCTCTTACATTGTGTCTGGAGGCTTTGAAGCACAAGAGCCTTTGAGAGAGAGTTGAAAGGCAGCGTTTTAATCAAATATTCATTCAGTGTAAAGCTGGTGTGGCACCACTGTCAACCTTTAACCACCGGTCCTTCTTTCCACTCGCTCGCACCCTCCACACGGACACATATAAAATCAAACAGACAGAGCAACACGCACCTAAATGTAAAAACACAACATTCATACAGCATACTCACACTGCTCGTTCTCATCTTAAGGTGGTAGATGAGCCACTTGTAGTTGAACTCAGTCTCTTCAGCGTTGACTGATTTTGGGTGGATACACACCTTTCCATCAGCCTGGGTGTACACCTTGACCCTGAGAGAGAAAATATATTAAAGTGCGTGTTTGACTGAGTGTCAGGGATACTTGCAACAGTTACATCCCTTAAATTTCATAAACAAAAACATAGTTTTTATTACCATAATTTTTTACATTTTTGACAGCTAAAGGTGGAAAAAGCAGTTTTCTGTCAGAGGAGCCAAAAAAAAACCAGAACTTTTCTTCAATCAAAAGATGGACTTGAAACATGACAATTCAGTTTTATAAAAAGATGATTTAGAATCTGTTGAAAAGAAAGCTGAAAAATAAAGTGATTAATTGGTTGACAGAAAATTGATCAACTGTTTTGTTAATCGATGAGTTATTTAAATCTCATTATGCCCCATTATCAGGCCGCTAAATTATCAGCCTGATAATGGGGCATCTTTATAATTGTGCATTATTCTGATCATTTAAATTATAGCTGATAAATAGTGCCGATAATACAAAGCCAGACTGCTTTAATTGACTTAACTAGGCCAGCATCTACACACCCGATGCAGTGGGTGGTGATGAATGTACCTTTAAACTTGGTTTGCAAGCCACCAATTAACACAGAGAACAACAACTGTAGCACGCAGTCTCGAGGGTAAAACATGTCGCGGTGTGGATGTCTTTTACAGTTTAAGAGGAAGACAACAGGATTGCGCTGAGGGTCTGATCTCTGATCGGCCTACACAGGTTAGGCACAGCACTGAAGGACTGTCTCCAGAGTGTTAGCATGGGCTAATTAGCAGCAGCGGCTCACATCCAACACCAAGCTTATAAATGGCTCGCCTCTGTAGTTAAACTTATTAATATCTGTTAGCCAAGTGATGCTACAGTTAGTGATTATTTGTATCATTTTCTGGCAACCCAGTCTGGAGCACGCCTGGCTGCATGTGTGTGTGAGACACAGGCACTTGTTTATCTGAGTTGAGTGTTAATGTGTGAGGTGAATCGATAGCGCAGCGCTACTCTACTTGGTAGCTGTAGGCTAGTCTATCGTGGGACAGTGTGACGGTGCCTGGGGTGTGTTTATAAAAATATAAACATTTTATACACCAGGTGTAACGCGGATCTGTTGATGAGCATTCAATCCGTTCATATGAATCAGCTGTCAGTGTTTGTCTCTGTTAGCACAGACTCCACTCTGCAGTGTCGTTCATAAACTTTACTGATACACCAGAGAACTACACACTGGGCTTCATCATTTCCCTCTCTTACCGGTAACACTGATTAAAAGTCATTTTACTTTCACATCCATGTATTTATAATGTTCATCTGTAGTGTAGGGTTATATGGGGGCAGGGGTTCAGGACTACGGAATATTCAATCATCCATTTTCTCATAACATGTTAGCCTTTCTTACCCTGTGTCAGCGCAGTACAGAGATTTTTCATCTTATTTCAGTGATAACAGACATATTTTTGTATAATTTTGGCCAAAATAACTGCAGAACTGTATCGACACGTGCCTACAAAGTTTGTATTTGTAGGCATATGTTGTCGCCCACACTGTGAAAAAACTTCTCAACACACTGTTAAAGCAAATCAGAAAGTAGCTCCAGAAACAACCCATAAGATCTGCCTGGCTTGTTAATTCTAAGCACAAAGACTGCCTCCTGCCATTTTGGCAGGGATGGTACCAAAGATGAGTTGTGATGCAGTCGGCAAATCATCTCTAACATGAAAGTAACATCATGTTTCAAACTCCTGAGTATCAGCCAGACGTAACTGACTGCTTGACTGCAGGGAACAAAGCTGCTTGTACCAGACAGCGCTCTGGTTTAGCAGCAAAACAAACAAGAAGTGCTTCATCGAGCAATGAATCCATTAAACACTGAGATGTTGTGCGGACATGTGAAAACTTTCAACTGGCTTAGCATCACGAGTGTGGACAATTACTTATGCAGAGGAAATGACCCTGGCAATTTCACTGTGCAACTGGGTCTAAAGCTGTCACTGAGCCCGACAAACAAAAGTGACAGCCCTACTGTGAGAGTGTGTGTCTGTCTCCCTGTTGCGTGCCTCTGTCTTTTGCACGCAGGTCACAGCCCAGGTTGCCCATGACAGCTGACTGAGGGCAGTTTGATGATGACTGCATTGATCTCCAGCTACAAAAAGCGCCTCTGTTTTTTGACAATTTTCCTAACATGGTCTCTGCACTGCCTCAGGTAATTGTCACAGGACTCTTAAAGAACTCTTACCTGAGAGATCTGATGAGATATCGCAGTGTGAAGGCCATTTTTCTGTCTAAAGATCAATAGGAATGATTGTGCACTTCTCTATCTTGTGCTGTGCAGCCCTCTTCCTGTCTGTCTTTGTTTATCTCCCTCTTTGAATTGGCAGACTCACCCCGGCCTCTTTTTGCTGTGAGATGGTCTGATCATGGCCACCTTCGGGTAAAGACCGGCAACAATCACCGCCTTGATCAACTTTTCATTGTCTGGGGAAGGAAGTGAGAGTTACAGAAAGAACAAGTGAGCACATGTCCCATGTGATATTTTATTACTGCTCCACAGCTGGATCGCAACCAAAAAACTCCTCTTAGTTACCTGAGTTGACGTTAGATTTGGGGTCTTTGGGGTCCTTGCTGCTGACAAAGCCTGCATGCATTAGATGCTCAGCAAACTGACCCTTCATATTGTGCAGCATCTGAATGATAAAAGGACAAATCGGTTCTAAAAATGCTGCCTGTCCTTATCTGCCAAGGAAGAAGTCAATTTGAAAATGAAATGCAGTTTTATTTTCAAAGCACTTCAGTGCAGCACTCTCAATCAGCCTGGCTCACCTGGAGTGTATTGGCAGACAGGAAGTTGTCCCAGCAGTACTCCCTCTCATACCTGGCACCACGCTGTTTCGCTTCCTCCCAGCCCTGGACAATCAATGTATAAATTAAGACCGAACCAATTCATACAGCAGACGGAGATGAAAGAAAACTGACGGATGTGGGCTGTCTTACCTGAAAGGCATTGACAATTGTGAGGTGGTCACTCTTGGAGTTTCTGGAGAGGGTCCTTCTCCTCATGTCTGCCATCTTCTCTTTACCCTGAGAGAGACGCATGCATTAATAATATTCCTTTAAGACCTACTTTGCAGAGAAGTCAGGAGATACAGCGCAGCAATGTGCTGAAGTGTGTCTGTGTGTCGCTGTCGACATGAGCTTTCATGTCTGTCATCTCAGTACCCTACCAGGGGTATGAAGAAAGGGTCTTTGAAGCTGAGTGAAGCAGCAATGGTGAGTACGGGGTCGAGGCAGCCCAACAGAGCTCCAAACAGGATGAGTTTGCCAATGTGAGGCTCCACAGGCAGACGAGCCAGGTGGAAACCCAGCGCTGTCAGATTCTCTGAACGGTCCAGGGCGTTCTGACACACAACATCGTCACAACACCCAGAAAAGAAAATCACACATCTTTAGTCAGCTACAGCTCAACATAAGGTGTTTTAAACATTTCCACAAGAAAGGGAATGAATATCCCAAAATAAAGTGGGAAAAAGCCTTTGTAAACACAGCATATTAGTTAATTAAAGCTTTTTAAGGCTCTCTAGAGCAACTGATTTGAATTTTGTTATTGTGAGAGCTGAGTACAAACCTCTGCATTGATTTTCATTGTGTTTAAACCTTGTTAACATGACATAATTCTCGTGTTTAACCTTCTTAGCCCTTTTAATGAATACTTATTTCTCATTTAGTCCTCGTTTTTTTTCCCTCTTGCTCCCTCCCACAGAGGATAAGCATCCTTGGAACTGGCAGACAATGATTTCAGACAGGAGACCTTGAAACCACACACTCAGGTTAAGAGACAGTCTCTCTTTCTGAAATGCTACTGTTTCCCAAAAGGACTATTATACATTTGTTGCTTGCACTCAGAGTTCCTGAAGCTTAGGGCAAGTTAAAATTAAGACTTTTCAATACTTTTTTTAATGCCAATCAGAATTTTACAATAACCAAAATTGAAGGAAAACAAAATACAAACCAACATCAATGATATGGGGTTAGGGACAATTTGGGCCATGTTTATTTTAATATAAAATAGGAGTTTTTTTGGAAAATATTTAGTGTTTGTTGGTGAGTTTTCTTGGGGATGTTGTGTTTCTCACTCTGCATGTTGGATTCCACTGCCTTGATTCCCATCGTGCCAAGTTTAAAAACCTTTTTTTTTTTTTTATTTTGCATAAAATACACCAAACCTTGTGCATTGCCTTATACTAGTTTTAGCTGTGCCAAAAATCTTGGTTCAATAGCCAGTTTTTCGTTGAATTTGCACTTCCCTATAACGTCAAGGCTACAGTGAAAGCCAGCTAGCAGAAAGTGGAAACTCTGCTCTGAGAATCACGGCCAGAAACAAAATGTGAGTGTTAGAAAAACAGAGAGATGACTCGTTGCTCTGTATATACAGGCGTAGATCAAAATCTTGAGTCGAATGCTTGCGGGGAACGAGAAACATCAGATCGACAGACAGGCTATCCAGGCACTCCGAAAAAAAATACAGAAAAATGAGGAAGGAAAAATTAAAAAACCTTTATTGTAGTGGCTCAATCATTAACTCACAGCTTTTAAAACTACGAGTGTTGTTGGTTCTGCTACCTCAATCTGCATGACGTTAATGAGAGAGGCATTTGCTTATATATTTTTTAAAAAACAATGTTACCCATTATTTTAAGATTTTAAGATCTAACGCCACAAAAAACAATTCATTAAATCCAACTGTCCATGTCCTTGCATATTTAAGACTTTTGATAGATTGATTTAAGACATTTACAGTAGTACAAGTTAAGGACTCATGTTTACACGAAGGAATTCAATGCGTTTTAAGACTTTAAGGATCTGTGGTTTTGGTGAATACTGTTAATTGAAGCTAGAGCAATAAATTAATGAATTAATTGATTAGGTGCTTATTTTTTTCAAACAAAAAGCTGCTTAATTGTTATGTTTTGCTGTTTTTGTTGTTTTAAACAAAAAAGCAATCAGTTTACTTTCACATAAGACTGCTAATTGGACAAAGCAGGGTAGTTAAAGACGTTAACATTGATTTCAAGAAAAAAGCAGGAAGCATTTTTAATATTTTCTGACTTTCTTTTGTTTTTTTTAACAAACAAAAAAGAACATTTCTAGATTAATCAACACTGAAACCAATCACAGTTGCATTCCTAAGGTTAAATACTGTTCCTGGTTTGTTCTTAACCTATCATTAAAATGTTTTGAATGATCTTTTCTCTCTCTTACCAAGTCTGTGAGGTTCTTGATGGCGAGGTTGACAGCCTTTTCAGTGGGAGGATCAAGGGCTTTCTCCAGGAACCGAGCGATAGACCCAAGCTTCAATATCTAGGCAGCAGATATCACACCACATTACACTTACCAGCAAAAGCATGCAATTATTTTTACATTAAACCCCCCTCTCTTTGTCTTAAGTGCTCGTCCTTTGTGACAAACTTGTGTTGTGGGCAATATGCAGGCAGACTAAGGTCTGCTGCGATTAGCTTCATGCGCGTCTTCTCATGGTTTGCTTATATTGCTGTTTACAAGATTCATCTGACAGAACAACCAACACTGGAGAGCAAACCATATTAATATGCTTCTATCAGTCACTTCAACATCAAAGACAGATATGTAAATACACCAAACATCTACATGTGATAAACTGGAGAGTAAGGACGCAACTACATTTCTGTGTCTAATATATTGGTGTTGGAGTGCTTGTGGATTATAGAGTCTGCTCAGGGTTAGCATGTTGTCAGTGTTTCTCTCACTTTAAGGACAGAATGATGCATTAGTCCACCTCTCACTCACTTGCTTAAAAACCCACATATTACACACACACACACTATCCAATACATCCAACTGAAGTAGTGGAAGACACACACTCAAACATAAATCCAATAAAGCCACTGGTGAGGACAATCATTGCAAACACTAGATCTGAGTGAACTTTGGCATAATGTTCCATTAGCATGGGCTGAAATATGTCTGAGTGGAGTGTGAGGGTTTAAAAAGAAAAAGCAAAAAGAGGAGGGGAAAAAAAAACATAAGCAACCACAGAAGAGAGCAACTGTTAATGTAAGAGAACGAGGCCCAGGAGAGGAATGATTATGTTGTCGGCACAAATAGAGAGAAAGAGCTGCAGAGCAAGGGGCATGAGTCAGCCCAGAATGTCCATCTCTAGTTCTCATTAGGCAGGAGAGGCTGTAATTCAACGCAAGACCAAAAGCAGCAGTGCTGTCCTCGTCCCCCCCCGCTCCCTGCACTCAAACAACTCATTCACAGCAATCTTGTCCTCATCTCAACTCCCCAGCCAACACCTATTTGTCTTTCTCTGTCAGTTTGTCTCCGTGTTTCTCGCCGCACACACAACCTTGATTTGCAGGCAGAGCTCCTCCAGTGGTGTCCTCATAATTTCGGGTAATTGATAGGCATCCAGCAGGCTGGCCCTGAGACCATTGTACAGGTGATAGCACTTCCCTGGACACACTCTGGGAATATGCACAGAAGAAGAGAGTGGAGCAGAGAGGGGAAAAAAGGTTACTTGTTACATCAGTCCTGTGACAAGGGCTTAATTTAAAATCAATGGGATGAAACTTCACACACTAAGCAGCTCCTGCTAATTGGGCCTTGCTCCACTTTGATGTCAGAGCTAGCTAACAGAACAGACGTCTCGAGTCACACACTGGAAACAACCTGGGAGTGACTACGCTTTGCCTTTCTCAGTGTTTACAGATGGGAAGGCAGGAAGGAGGGGGCTGATGGGGAAGACTGACAGAGAGCTGAGATGACAAACACACCCAAAAATAATCCTTCCCGATTAGTATTGCATACCCTGAGGTGCTAATAAAAAGCGTGCCCTCATTATAAAAATGCAAAATATAAAAATACCCCGGAGCGCAGACTAACACACACGCACACACCTGCCAGCACGTCCTTTCCTCTGTTTGGCATTGGCCAGGCTAACCCACTCTGCTGTCATCGTGCTGATGTTGTTGTTGGTGTCAAAGTTGGTCTCCTTAATCTTCCCTCCATCTATCACATAAACAACGTCATCTATGGTGATGCTGCGAGGAAGAGTGGAGAGAGGAGAAGAGGGGGAGAAAGAAAAAAGGGGCTGGAGTAAAAACCAAACCAGACAGAAAAAAAACACTTCAAAGGAGTCTGTCAAGAACGCTTAGCTAAAACTCTCACACACACAATCATTCAGAAGTAAAAATAAAATTTAGCCCTTTGGTAGGTTTAGAGTCTATATTTAGTGGAGTGATGTGCTGGGAGTGCAGGCAGCTTCTTAATTTGCTCGGTTTGTGTGTGCACGGGGCTGTGTGTGAATGCATTAACAAATTGCCTGACAGAGACTCAGTGTGCTCCATCCGGGCCAATGTGACAGTACTCATAATCAATCCAAGAAATGTGTGCTAATTAGCCCCAAATACACTGTTTATATTAATGACTGGAACCTACTGCATTACACTTGTACACACACACACACACACACACAACTGCCTGAGACAGTCATCACTTTTTCTTTTTTTCCCCCCAAACTCATCAGAAAGCAACAACCAAAAATACATTTTCAAAAGGGAGTGAGTACAAAGCCTGGACAAACCAAACAAACACACACACGCACACGCACAAAGACACACATACCTGGTCTCAGCTATATTGGTAGCAATCACAATCTTTCTAACTCCAGGAGGAGGCCTTTTGAACACCTGAGAAGAGTGAGGGAGAGAGATGAGACTGGACTCTCCTGATATTGAAGAGGGAGTAAAGCATCAGCAGACACAGAGACAGTCAGAGAGACAGGCACGGAGAGAAACAGAGGAATGCTGACCTGCGTCTGATTAACGGTCGGCATGAGGGAGTGCAAAGGGATGATAACGAACCGGTCTGAAACACAACAGGACACAAAAGAGAAACTCAAACAGAGCACCATTTGCCAACACAAGATAATACTGCTAGTGCACAAGGCTAAATGATTATGTCTGAAAATATGACCTTGAATATCCTGGTAAATATCAAGAATGCAATAATTTACCACCATTATGTACTCTTCTTTGGCAACATATCATAGTATATTATCATTTAATATGGACAGGAAAAAAAAAACTCAATACATGTTTTGTCACATATAAAAATACTCTACTTAGATACTAATAACTTGTGTGTAAAGGAGCAATGCGTAGGACTGTCAAGGGCAAACTCCCGGTTAGAATTCCTTCAGTGTTCAGAGTTCGGGAGGTTTTACCGAGAGCCAGATTTACCTGCAGAGGTCTTCCCCTCTCTAAAACAAACAGACCAAGTGATATAACCAATAAAAATACTGAACAAAGCATTTTCACGTTAAAAATTAGTGTTTTTCCAAAGCTGTTCAGATCATCACGACAGGGCTGCTACCTACAGTGGCTGACTCAAAAACACATATGGCCTTATCTAAAGCCAGTGTTTGGTTTGTCTATTTGGGCTAAGGTGACTGAGACTGAGGTGCAACATGGCCGATTCTGTTGATGGGGACCAGCTCCCTTCGTAGATATAAACTACTCATTCTCATACATTTTTCCCACCAAAATCAGCACGTGAATGCAGTTTTTTAAACTCTGAAAAACCTGCTAAAATAGGCAACAAACTCCTTTCCCCTTTCCCATTTTCACTAGACCACAGCGGTGTACAAAGCTCTGCAGCAGACGAGTATGCCTTTCTGTATGTTGGTGTTTTTTTCTGGTGTGTCCTGTTCCACATCATGGATGGGCCATAAAACAGGTTAGTAAACAGTAGAAAACAGCGTGGAGGCCAGTGGAAAATTCAACAGTGGTTACTTCCTTTGTGTATCTCATACTTATTCAGTCTTTCTTTCAAACTCAGTGCTGCCAAAATACGGAAGGAGGTAAAATCATTGCTTGGATGGTAACAGACAGTGTTCTGTGGCAGCGCACTGCATCAAGTTGGCAAAGGGGCTAAAATTAGCTTACCACCTGGAGTCATATTTCCATCAATGCTGACTGGAGCTGGAGCTTCCCAGCCATGGGAAGGAAATTTTGTGATTTTTTTATTATTTCGGAATTTAATGATTTATTTATTGATTCATTTAAAAAAAATAATCTGCAGAATATTTCTTTGATACGTCTATAAAGTGTAAGACAGTAGTGAAATTGCCCATTGGACCCTAATTGGTTTCCAAACTGGTTGAGATGTCACAAAATCATGCTCATGTACATGTGTTAAACTGAGATTTGAGCACAGAGAAACTTTCTCCTTTCAGCACCTGAATGTAAAAGCAGCCTTCTAGTGCCAAACTCTGCACAAACATCATTCTGCACACTGAAGGTCAAACATCCAAGTAAAAATAAGCAAAGCACATTTTGAGTGGAGGAGGACTTAGAAAGCACAAAACAGCACACACATAAGTAAATAATAATCTCTTCTACTGTTTGTTAACCTGCAAGTCACTGGTATGCATTTCCATGTCACGTGTGTGTGTGTGTGTACCTGATCGGAACATCTGCTGAGCTGTGAGCAGGTCATTGAGACTGCTGATGTTGTCCCAACCAGGCAGGAAGACCAAGATTGCTCCTTCCTGTAAGACAAAGACATGACACAACACTTAGCAGCTGAAAGATATACAGAAACCAGCAGGGCTCCGAAAGAGTAAAAAAGAAAAGGAACAAACTGCCAACAGAAACAAACAGCCATTAGCCTGAGGAGCCTCCTAAACAACTGAGCCAAAAGAACGAGGTGCCCGAGTCCTCGGAGGAGCTGAGCCGAGGCAGATGGAGATGACTTGCTCTGAGCTCAAAACCTCCACATTCAGCCACACAATAGGCCCTGACACTGCCTGCCAGCATCATTATGACAACAACATCTTCCCACTGCAGTACAGCCTCTGTTTCACATTACCACAAGGATAGACGCTCTCAATGCAGCAAAAAAAGAGAAAAACAATTAGTCACCTGGAAAATGTAGGCACACAAATACAAGCTGAGAAAACATCAGCGGGATAACAGATGATTTTGGCTAATAGAGTTGGAGGTGTTCCAGTGCGAGCAAATCTTTGCACATTCAGCTGTCTGACAATGGAATGGATGACCACTTAACTCAGAGTAGGTGTCAGCCCCTCAAACATAAAAACAACATCACATAATACTGCACTGGATGAAGATACCTTAAATGATTGATGATGAGCAATTCTGTTATTATAGCAGCAAAGACATAATAAAACAATAAAAAATTGCAAGACAAAATACCCGAGAGATATTTACAGGTTCCAACAGATACTTACAGTTTTATTTTTTAGTCACAGAGAACTAACAGAGCAGACATCCACATATATCAGATGAACAGAACAGATGTAAAAATGTAAATCATTTAGCTGGATTGTTCAGATTCAGCAAAGTCACACAATAACACAAGCAAGCTACCAATCAGGGATGTGGTAGACCAGTTTGTGGGTTCAGTCAGGTAAAATTACCATCTCAAATAATCAAATAATCAATAATCAATGGAGTCACGCTGCTCCTCGTGCATAAATGCACAGAGCAGCTCTCTTAACCATTTGAAACCTAGAGCGACATGACTTTTCTTGCGCTGCTTTCAGACGCCTTTCACAAGTATTTAAACCTTTGAACCCTGAGCAAATTGCTGCATTTTCTTTAAAAAAAATATGGTGGGGAAAAAGGCACTGAGCAACTTAGTAAGAAATGTTCAACAAACTGCAAAATAAAAAAGAAAATAGAAAATTATAGAAAAAATACAAAGAAACGAAAAAAGCTAGGGAAAAACTACATTTCTAATTTTAATTATTAATATTATTATTACATTTAAAAAAAAAATGAGGATTTAAATTATGTTACAGAATTATAATTTCTTAGCACTCTTTCCAGACCATTTCCTTGTTTGTTTGTTTTTAACTTTCTTTTTTTTTAAACTAATTTTCTTGTTTTTAATTTTCTCTTTTTACAAATCAGCTACGTCCCTGTGTGTGTAACAAGCAGAGTGTGCGCGCATTGTGAACCCACCTATGTAGGCACATAGTACTATCTGAGTAATGTGCCCTTTAAATAGCAGGAAAACGCTCCACTATTCTGACTTTAGATCAGCTTTTGGTTGTTCATGGGCACGATCATTTTCTACTGCCTCAAAATAGCAATTCACCTGACCACACCTCATTTTAACACCTCCACACCCATGGGTGCACTGATGAGCACAAGTACATCTGCTGTTTCAAAACGTGGGCGCTGACCGTAACAATACAAAGTGCATCAGGGTGAACCTAGCAATGACGATTGCACTGCACAGTCACCACTTTGTGCCTGGTGTAAGATAGGGCCCTAACTCTTTGACACAAATGTGAAGGCTGCGATTTATGACAATCACATGCAGATCAGACTGTACAGAGCAACCTGGAGCAGCTTCTAAAGACAATGCTGTATGCACCATGTTGAAAAGGTCAGAGATAAATAATGTTTTACCCACACATACGTGCTGATGATAGTAATTTAAGGTAAAAAGTAAAGTTTCTGGAAAAGCTTTCTGGCCGCATCAAAGACCGAAATTTAAACAAAAATTATTCTCAGGATAATATTAAGCTGGTACAAACTAACCCACTCTGTAAAAAGGACTATTCATTTCCTGAGAGGAATGAAGGGGAGATGAACAAGCCCTGAGCACCTCTGCCTTTTAATTAAAGCTAATCATTATTACCAGTGCTCAACCACTGACACCCACATGGGATTGTATATGTGTGTATTAATGCCTGTGCATGTGCGTGTGTGTGTGTGTGAACGAGAGAGGAGGAGGAGAGAGATGCAGTCAGTGTGCCTAGTTACAACCTGACAAAAGCACATGTCCACACACATGCAGCAGAAAAAGAGGCTCTGATTAATTCCAACTAAAAAAATCAAGTAAGAGCACAGCGGTGTTGGCCTACTATTTAGCACGCACATTCACTGCACCACCCACACACACATAGTTGCACCCAGCAGGCGTTCATTAATGCCTGTATGTCAACCCCCTAGGTGTCTAATCACAGACTCCTGCAACATAATTAACCAATCATCACAGTCGAGAGCCTGGCAGACGGCCCGCATCCTCAGTTCAGAACGCCGTCACGGAGAATCAGCCAGTTCCCTCTCGGCCGTTTGACAATGCCACGGCGAATCAGCTGGTCGACTGGCTCAGGGTGGCCGTGACTGATAGAGATACGGCTTCATATGGGAAGGGATAATTATTCTGTCTATCTGCGTTAGTCACTCCTCATTCTGGGCCTGTCCCTTTTTTTCTGCTCCTCTCTCACATACGTTTATCACAAACACAGTCACAAACTAACAAATAAGTTAAACTAGTTCCACTTCATTTGGAAAAATATATTAAAAGTGAGAGCAGACTGTGTCTTCTTTTCCTTCCTTTTCTCCCTCCTTCATTTCTCAGTGTCCTCACCCTCTTTATTCTGCCTTTAATAGGCGACACTGAACGGTATCGATTGTGATTATTTATTCCATTGTGCAGTCTGTTTTCAAGCATGTTGGCACTGGCCTACATGACTGACAAGAAACACGCTGCTAATACAAATTTAATTGAATTTACTGAAATAGCACCCATTTTTCGAAACTTTCTAGGCTGCCTTCATTACATGTGCAGCAACAGCTCCTGACATGGGTGTAGTTAGGCTACTGGGTCTACTGAATCATTCACATTAAAAAGAGAAACGTTTTATCTGACTTAGCTGACACACTCCACATTACCCAACTCTGAATTCAACACTGAAATTGCATAAAAGCAAGGAAACAGGAACTGGAAAGGGAAAAAAGGGGAATGGACGGCATTAGAAGAGCATCTGTTGGATCACTCATTAGCACAGATCTGCTGCCAGGATCTGTGCTATTTCCTCTGATCTAATATCGCTCAGCGTTTGGAAGCCAGCCCTACTGTTCCTTCCATCTGCTCTACCTAGGAGTGTACTGTACGTCACTCCTTTTGTGAGTCTCTGCATCTGTGTCAACTATTCACTTTTATTTGATCTGAAACCATCTTCCTAATGGCCCACTGCTCTGTAGGCATGTCTACAATCAAAATGTTGGAAGATCTCCAAGTCCAGGAGCACAAATCTTAAATCTACGAGATAAGTTTCCAAGACACATGCACACTCAGGGCTTTTTAGACTGCTCATGATAATATAACAGGCTCCCTCAGACCCCTTTTATTCAATGTACTACAAATGTATAGGAGGCCGGGGTTTGTTGGCACATAGCTCTTTTCTGGTCCTTTTAAAGGACACAGAAAAAAAGAAAAAGTCAAATTAAAATATGTACTCATCTACTATGTTAAAACATTAGAGAAGTACTTTTTTTTTTGGTGAAAGCAACATTTCAGTTTTATAGTATCAAAGATAAAAGTGGTCTATGGACTAACACATTATAAAACTGTCAGATAGAGATATAAGAAATGTGTTACTTCTGGTTAATACACAAAGAAATCAACTACATTTTAATAAGATATTTGAAAGTAATTACTGATTGTAGCTGATGAACAAAATTTCGTCACACAGTTGGGCCAAATCAGTGTGCCAAGGATTTGGAGATGTAAAATTAAGAAATGTGACTCCCACTGTATTCTAAGAGATTATAACTATCTATGAAAGTTTAAAAACAACATTTATATTGTCAGTTAATTATTATTATTTTGAATGGTCACTAGCAAAAAAATCCTACTAATGAACTGCAAGAAATATTGTTTTTCTTTTTTTAAATGGGAAGATATTTTATTAAATGTTCATGTTTTCTGGTTCTTCTTTGATTTATATGTTTAAATTGTTTCGAGTGATTGCTCCATTTTTTTGTAACTACTGTATTTTAACATTGCACCCCATAACGATGCCAACCAACCCCATGATGAGGCTGGTTGGGACAAATGCACAACATACTTTAACCTTTATTTTGATGCTGGTTTGAATATTCTAACATAAATTATGCCAGACAAATACAGCAGAGAGTAAAAAGTGTGCCAGCCAACCCCAGTTGCCCCTACTTGATAAATACACTAGATACACTAGAATTAAGCCACAGACAGCTGACCTGAAACCAAACATGCAAAGTTAAACTCACCTCCTCATTGAGCACAATATGGCGGATCAGTGCCAGGATCAGCTCCAGGTCAATCTTGTCATCATTGTCCAACAGCTCCAGTGTCTCAATCGTGTTGTCTGAGTATCTGACATTGCACATAGACAACAGATTACTAAATGAATAATCCACCACTTTCCGTGATTTAACATGGAAACAAACTTCAGTGTGATTGCGACAATCCCTCCGCTGCAGCTCAGCGAGGCAGTGCAAAGAGAGGATTATGTGCCAAAAGACTGTAACTTTGGGATTTGTCTCACTGAAACTGCTGAAACCTCAGTATGAAGAGGTCTAATGATCACAGCAAGAAACACAGTTTCAGTGTTCATATGGGAAGTGATATATAGCTCTTCCTGTTGATTATCATAATAAGATTGTTGTGTCATGCATCCAGACAGTGTTAAATACACTGTCTACAAAGAGAGTACACTAGCAGTAATCATGTTTACATTCTCTCTCTTTCACTTTGTGACACAGAGCACATAATAATGGCTGCAAAGAAAAGGGACTGCACTGCAAACAGCTGCTGCACTAACTGAATAATGATAGTTAAGTGTTAGTGAAAAGAGGATATGTTCAGTGGAGCTGGTCCCCTTAAAAATATTGAGGCAGTTGCAGGAGGTAAAACTGTACCAAAGTGGCAAAAATAAGTAAATTACAGTTGCTGCAGTATCCCATGTTACCTCTCAATACCTGCAGTTATGATGTTGAGGACGAGCACATGGACTACAACATCAAGAGACACTACAGCCACCTAAGGCACAGGTACAACACTTTAATGCAGATGTATAAATCAGCGTTTATGTAACAAGTCTATCAAAGGATCAAGTGTTTCAGAGCACTCTGCTCTGTATTCTGCTTTAATACACTCGGGTAAACTTGAAGTTCAAATTCACAAGCACAAGGAGTTATTCATTTTAAAATGTAAATGTTACAAAGCCAAATCTTCCTATTCCCCATCTAAATAACCCATCTATCAACCTGGCAGCTGCTCCACCAATCTAACTACCCTGCTGTTCTCAGCAACCCACCTGCCCTGCAGTGTGCGTGCATAACAAGGCCAGCTTTCCTTGTACTCAGCCTCTTTCTCCTCCTTCTCAGGTCTGGAGTGGCGCCCCTGCCAAAAACCTCTCTTCCATGAGGGGCGACGGTCCTGATTCTGACAACGGTACCTGGTAGACAGACCAACCAGTTTATATAAGACCCAATTAAAATGAAAAGGATGTAGTAGTCCATGTCATGTAAGGCTGTGACTGTCTTTGTGTTAGTGTTTGGGAGCAGTGTTAGTCTTATACCTGGTTATTTCCACAATGTCCTCAAGTAGGAACTCTTCTACTGGGAAGGTCAAACCAGGGATGTGGATCATTGGACAGTTGTCTAAAGGTTTGACACAGGGAGATGGTTAGATGAGAAGGAGGAACGACCCAAAATAATGAACCTGCAATATTAATTCTGAAAAAAACTTAAGTTTGCCAATTGGTGCTGCATACCAAAATATTTAGAAAACTTTTCTGCGTTGAGGGTGGCACTCATGAGGATGACCTTGAGATCATCTCGGAGGTTGAGCAGGTCCTTCACAATGACGAGCAAAACGTCAGACTGCAGGTTCCTCTCGTGGATCTCGTCCAGCACCAGGTGGCTGATACTAGACAATAATCTGATACACAGAAATACAAACAAAAAAACAGGAGATGTGTGGGTGATTCTAGGTCAAATGTCTGTAAATCCTCATTAAAACTAAAAAACAAAACAAAAACAAAATAGAACAGTACAAATTGTGCCAATTATGTCTGTATTTGTTACCTCTGCCAAGAAGAAGATGTTTTTAGCTGTTTATTGAATTATATCTTTGCCAGCCTGATGGGGATTATGCATTTGGTTGTGTGTGTGCATATGTGCATGTGAGTGTGTGTATCCATCTGTCTGCAGCTAATCTCAAGTATTACTGAACCCATTAGCCCCATATTTTGTGTGCACATTTATGACTATGCTCAGGCACCTCTCATGGTTGCGGTGAGTCATAATTGTTAAAAAAAAAAAAATGTTTTATTGACTGTTTTGTAGCGTAATCGACAGCTGACTCCTCACGCCTCTTAACAGGCTGGTAGGAGCCACAACAAATTGTCTTCAGCCGAAATCAGCTCAGCTAAAAACAACGAGCCATAAGCCTACCTAGTTCACTGCAGGCCACATTTTGGTCTTTATCGTGGCTTAAAAAACTGACATCCATAGAAACATTTGGTCTCACTGTGGACAGGAGCAATATGTTATGATCCACTGAGGCTGGGCACCATACAAGTTCAATTAGTGCCAGGTTTTTGTTATCTTCACCACCACCCTTACTGTATGGGAGCTGGAAGGGACGAGTCCACCGGCCGCAGCTCTCCGCAGTCCGCCTGTGACCTGCTTTTGTTTGCTCCTCTGCATTATTTTACACCACACCAAGAGCATTTCCGAAGTGGAGGGCTTTGCCTGGCTAATTTTGTAGACTTGTAGATTTTGTCTATTTGGACATTTTTCCTTGATATCTGTGCTTCTATCATAAGTTAGGAAGAAAGTTATGTAGTTAAATAGTTTCTTTTTGGTCTATTTCAGTTGTGTTTATTGTTGTAAGTTATTTCTTACCTTGTTGTGCAGTAGCCTACAGACAAAGTGAGTACAGTTCGAAGTCCAGTTAAGCCACAGCTCCCTCGAAAATAAACAAGGGGCATATTTTTCTTAGCTTCTAGGATCTTCTGAAACACATCAGCTGGAATTACAAAAAGTGTCTGGAGTGGCTGCTCAGCTGACTACTGAGTGCACTTTTCAGGTTTCTGTTTTTCACATTTTCACAAGGCTTGAACCATAAACTGTAGATGCGGCTTTATTTCATTTTTACATTCTCTGGTTAAAGGCATTCTTTCACACCTTTAAAGAGATGTCATCTCATCTTCCCTATCTAAAGTTGGTATATTAGATATTTAAGTAGGCCCAATAAAAAGAAATGTTCACGCAACTTTGTTTACAAATTATACATTCAATATACACATTTGTTTGTAGCACCAGTCTGGCATATCTGATAACTGGGCTCTGTGCTCATCTGTACAGCCCCAGTCTGTAACGATGAGTCAAAAGAGTCTGTGGGACTGAAAATGTTAATGCATCATTAATGTGATGTCTGGAGACAAACAGTCACACCAAAACTGATAAGTGTAAACATAGCTGCAGTCCATACACACTGTCAGCTTGTAAACCAGCTGCTGTATAAATATACGTAATGCCAAAAAGTTGCAGCATTTTGTCAGACAACTGTAGTCTTAAAATGACTCACTTGAGTCGTGCCAATTCTGAGACACCATGAAGCAAGACAACAAGAAAAGCTGGCACCCTCACTTAGTCCCTGTGTTTTTTTTTTTTCTGAAGACACTCAGAATGCAAGATGAGTCAACAGAAGCTGTGTGTGTGTCTTCATTTCTTGGCCTATGAGAGTGGGGACCCATACTAATGCTCCTTCCGCAGACAGTAGAGTCAACCACAAATCAATGGGGATGAAAGAGAGTGACACAGATGGAATAAGAGAGTGGAGGAAGGACAGCTGGAACAGAGACAAAGTGAAAAAACAGACGAAGAAAAATGCTGAGAGAGGATGTGATGAGGATGAAGAAGCAGGGCAGGGGGTGGGGTGGTGGGGGTGGGGGTGGGACTTACGGGTCTGAACGAAGCCACTGAAGAATAATGCCTGTTGTACAGTACAGGACCGAACCCTGTCTCCGTGGTAACCGGCTGAGAAATAAGAGGAGAAAAAAAGACTTAACATTTCCAAAATTACACAAATTAAGATCAGTATTAAGTGCAGACAAAGGTTACATTACTGAGTCTCAGGTCACTGTTCATTTTCATACATTTCCATATGAAACGTAAGAGACCCCACTGTCATTCCTATATTCCCAGCCTCCTTTTCCCTTTCAGGATCCTAGACACATTTTTTTGTTAAATTGGTTACTCAGAGATTATTTAACAGCAGCAATATCTTGCTGCTGAGTCTGCACGCAGACGAACACATAAAGGTGGGACTGATGTTGCTATAAAACGTTGCCAATACAGACAATTTCAGATGATAAGTAGTGTTATTGGTTGTAACAGGCACTTGCATCTACACTATGTTTATATCATACTTTGCACAAGCATCAGAGAAGAAAAGTTTCCCCATTAAACAGAAATCATGAAACAGCTTCTCATTTATTTTAATCCAAAACAAAGCAGAAACTGCCTCTCGTCTGACACATCGGAAAAACGCATTTCACTGACAACGAAACCACATTAGAGGCTGATGCAAGTTTCAAATTTCCAAAAAACCTTGGCCTCATTTCAAGATAAACAACACTAATAAAATACAAAATAAAAATCATTTGAAGCACTTTTTGAAACAGGGTTGCAAAAAAATTCACAGTATGAACACACAATTCAAACCATAAAAAATAAACAGTCGGCCTAAATAAACCTCACTCATGTTAGCAATAATAGAGCAGCATATAGATAATAAATATAAGAAAAACAGAAAATAAATAACAGCTTGGAGGAAGTTGCCATGGTATTTTGTGTGCGCGCGTTTCAGGGAACGTGCGTTTGTGCGTGCACGCGCGTTTCAAAACTCGCGGAATGCGGGTTTTATTACGTCACATTCTGGAATCCGATCGATCGCATTGTTGAAAACCTTTAAATATAGCCACCCGACTGCCTGTCGACGGCATTATCTCCTGACCACGGCCGGAGGCGGTTGGGCTACTGACAGCTGGGACGATTGCACAGGATGGAGTTTAGCTAACTCTGGACGAAAGCAGGAAACCCGAAACGACTCGTCAGGATCTCAGTAAGGTAGGAAAATCTCGATCTAAAAGTATTTTTATCGATCTCGTTTAGGTTGCCGATGGGCAGAGAAAGTTTTGGGGTGACATTCAGACTCACCACAGTCGCAGCGACAGCGTCCTCCAGCGGACGAGTACAAACCACCGCTTTGATGGCGGCGGCGATGTCACGGCAAACTTTCTCTGCCCTACGGCAACTCAAGAGGGACAAATCACAAAGCGCAGTCTGTTACAGTTGGCTAGCCTGTACTACAGTTAACTTACCCATCATGATGAACTTATGTTACTCGGTAGAAACCTACCAAATGAACATGGTTGAAACTAGCTTGAAGCTTTTAGCTAGCTTAAAAAAGTTAAAAAAAATCTTGTACCTACAATTTATTAGGAATTATGCATAACTAAAATATGCCCACCTTAATATAAACACACACATCCCATTTTAAAGTGACAAAAATTAGATCAGTTGACCCTAAAACAATTCTGGTGCAATGAATCAAATGAATGCAGCAGTTCATTAAACTGTAGCACAGCCATTCAATACATGTGTTGAGAGCAGGCCTGGTGCATATTGGTTAGGAGAGGAATTAAGGCAGTGGAGGCATCTCTCCCTACTTACTTCAGCATTCATTTATTTGTTTATTTAATATTTTAACTCATAATGAATCCCCTATATGCACTGGTAATTACAGGACATAATGTACAGCTTAACAAAATGCACTGTCCTCAGGTTAGCCTTTGTTTTTTGGTAGCAAGTTTTCCACTAGATGTATTTTGTGTGTGTGCGTTTCAAGGAACGTGTGTTTGTGTGTAGACGCTCGTCTGAATGTGGGCTTTGTTACATCACATTTTGGAATTACATCAATCGCTTTGATGAAACAAAACAGCTAAATACAGCCACCTGATCGCCTGTTAACAACATGACCGCCTGTAGATGGTAAGACTAGTTTAAGCCAGTTACAGCTTGGACGATTTCACAGGATGGAGTTTAGCTAACTCTGGAAGAAAGCAGGAAACCCAAAATGACTCCTCAGGATCCCAATAACGTAGGAAAATCTCAACCCAATGACATTTTATCGATATTATTTAGGTGGTCGTCGGGCAGAGAAAGTTTTGGGGTGACATGTAGACTCACCACAGTCGCAGCTACAGAGTCCACCAGCGGACAAGTACAAACCGCCGCTCGCTGCTGTCAGTTTCATGGGGACGTTTGATCCAACCGTTAACACCAATGTAGCCGAGTGTCCTGTGTTCACCTAACTGAGCAGTTGATAAAACAACAAACTGTCGGAAGACAGTCTAACAGTTCCAACAGCAACTGCTGCCCATTTTTGTTTCCAAAGACTCTCACACATGCATGAGCCCACCAAAACAGCAGAATGTTACCTCAAAACTTTTTCTGCTCTACAGAAACTCAAGAGGGACAAATCATATAGAGCAATCTCTTACAGTAGGCTAACCTGCTCTACAGTTAACTTACCCATCATTTTAGTTATCTTAAGTTACTTAGTAGAAACCTACCAAACAGACATGGTTGAAACTATCTTAAAGCTCTTAATGAGCTGAAATAACTAAAATTTTGGCCTATGAGAAAAATCAGTAAGGATAATGTTAGTTAAACTGAGAAAATAATCTGGCTTTTTACAGTGTGCAAAAAATATATTATCTTGTGCCCACAATTTATTAGAACTTTGCAATACATGTGCTCAGAGTAAATTTGGTGCCATGTATTGGTTAGGAGAGGAATTAAGACAGTGGAAACATCTTTCCCTACTTATTTTAGCATTAATTGACTCTACTGCTGCGACATACTGCCGCTCTTCTCCGTGAGACCAGAGGCGTCCAGCCGGTCGACTGCTGTTGACGGCGGGACCAGAGGCGTCCAGCTTTGACGGTTCTGAAGCCCGGGGCTGAGCCGGCCGACCGCTGTTGACGGCGGGACCAGAGGCGTCCAGCTCACATGGCTTAAAACCCAACAGCTGAGCTGGTCTGCCGCACTGGTCCAATAGTCCAGAGGCATCTCGCCTGGAGGATTACGGTACACTGACTTTCACCGTTGGGCCACTCTACTCCGTGAGACCAGAGGCGTCCAACTTGGACGGCTCTGAAGCCCGGAGCCGAGCTGGTCTGCTGCTGTCCTCCACAGGACCAGAGGCATGTAAAATGGAATGTGTTGGTGCACACAGCTGCACAATTCGGACACTCTTCTCCACGACACCAGAGGCATCCAGCTTGGGACGGCTTAACAACCTGGAACCGAGCTGGTCTGCCGCTGCCCTCCACAGGACCAGAGGCATGTAAAATGGAATGTGTTGGTGCACACAGCTGCACCATACGGCCGCTCTTCTCCGTAACACCAGAGGCCTCCCTCTTGGGACGGCTCTGTGTCACGGACCGGAGCTGGTCGGCCGCTGACCTAATGGGGGGCCAGAGGCTTCCAGCCGCTAGAGGCATCTATCCTGGGCGATGATGATGGTGCACACAGCTGCACCATACGGCCACTCTTCCCCGTGAGACCAGAGGCGTCCAACTTGGACGCTTCTGAAGCCCGGGGCTGAGCCGGCCGGCCGCTGTTGACGGCGGGACCAGAGGCGTCCAGCTCACATGGCTTAAAACCCAACAGCTGAGCTGGTCTGCCGCACTGGTCCAATAGTCCAGAGGCATCTCGCCTGGATGATTACGGTACACTGACTTTCACCGTTGGGCCACTCTACTCCGTGAGACCAGAGGCGTCCAACTTGGACGGCTCTGAAGCCCGGAGCCGAGCTGGTCTGCCGCTGTCCTCCACAGGACCAGAGGCATGTAAAATGGAATGTGTTGGTGCACACAGCTGCACAATTCGGACACTCTTCTCCACGACACCAGAGGCATCCAGCTTGGGACGGCTTAACAACCTGGAACCGAGCTGGTCTGCCGCTGTCCTCCACAGGACCAGAGGCATGTAAAATGGAATGTGTTGGTGCACACAGCTGCACAATTCGGACACTCTTCTCCACGACACCAGAGGCATCCACCTTGGGACGGCTTAACAACCTGGAACCGAGCTGGTCTGCCGCTGTCCTCCACAGGACCAGAGGCATGTAAAATGGAATGTGTTGGTGCACACAGCTGCACAATTTGGCCACTCTTCTCCACGACACCAGAGGCATCCAGCTTGGGACGGCTTAACAACCTGGAACCGAGCTGGTCTGCCGCTGTCCTCCACAGGACCAGAGGCATGTAAAATGGAATGTGTTGGTGCACACAGCTGCACAATTCGGACACTCTTCTCCACGACACCAGAGGCATCCAGCTTGGGACGGCTTAACAACCTGGAACCGAGCTGGTCTGCCGCTGCCCTCCACAGGACCAGAGGCATGTAAAATGGAATGTGTTGGTGCACACAGCTGCACCATACGGCTGCTCTTCTCCGTAACACCAGAGGCCTCCCTCTTGGGACGGCTCTGTGTCACGGACCGGAGCTGGTCGGCCGCTTACCTAATGGGGGGCCAGAGGCTTCCAGCCGCTCCCCTCCACAGGACCAGAGGCATCTTTCCTGGGCGATGATGATGGTGCACACAGCTGCACCATACGGCCACTCTCCCCCGTGAGACCAGAGGCGTCCAACTTGGACGGTTCTGAAGCCCGGGGCTGAGCCGGCCGGCCGCTGTTGACGGCGGGACCAGAGGCGTCCAGCTCACATGGCTTAAAACCCAACAGCTGAGCTGGTCTGCCGCACTGGTCCAATAGTCCAGAGGCATCTCGCCTGGATGATTACGGTACACTGACTTTCACCGTTGGGCCACTCTACTCCGTGAGACCAGAGGCGTCCAACTTGGACGGCTCTGAAGCCCGGAGCCGAGCTGGTCTGCCGCTGTCCTCCACAGGACCAGAGGCATGTAAAATGGAATGTGTTGGTGCACACAGCTGCACAATTCGGACACTCTTCTCCACGACACCAGAGGCATCCAGCTTGGGACGGCTTAACAACCTTGAACCGAGCTGGTCTGCCGCTGTCCTCCACAGGACCAGAGGCATGTAAAATGGAATGTGCTGGTGCACACAGCTGCACCATACGGCCGCTCTTCTCCGTCACACCAGAGGCCTCCCTCTTGGGACGGCTCTGTGTCTCGGACCGGAGCTGGTCGGCCGCTGACCTAATGGGGGGCCAGAGGCTTCCAGCCGCTCCCCTCCACAGGACCAGAGGCATCTATCCTGGGCGATGATGATGGTGCACACAGCTGCACCATACGGCCACTCTTCCCCGTGAGTAGAGTTGTCACGATACCAATATTATGACTTCGATACCATACCTGCCAAAAGTATCACGATACTCCATACTAACGATACGATACCAAAAGTACGATACGATACCAAAAATACGATACGATACCAAAAATATGTTACAATACCAAAATTACAATACGATACTAGTGTCTTTTAAAATAAATATAGTAAGAAAAAAATGTGCATGCTACCCTTTTTACCAACTTGTTCCTGTCCAGCTTTTTGAACACTTAACAAATGGCATTAATATAGTATTAGCCTACAGCAAGATATACTAATGAAAACCACATGGTGGGATCATTGCATTGATTACACATGGCTATGTAGACCTGTTGTCTGTATCTGACCAGATGAGATGGCCCACTTGACATGCTGCTGTGTTGTGCTATGGCCTATTCAAGTGATGGAATTTGTTATTTACGTGACAACCCCTGAACGCAACACAGGCTCCGCTCCAACTGTGTGTGTTTGCTGTGCTGCAGTGCGAGCAGCGTGTTTGACTGTGCCTTACAGCTGTCTTCTGATGGTCATTTACACACTGTCCATAACAAAAACTATGTCACGTAAGAAACTGCGTCGGGTTCAGGTCGGGCTCGCTTATAATTGTCTCGGACTTGTCTTCGGTCAGGAAATGCGGCCCGAGCCGCGCTCGAGCGTGCACTGATATGGGTGGGCTTGAGAGTGTTCATGTAGCCTGATGTTTCCAAACACATTCGCTCACCTGTTGTTCTTTAAACTCTTTGAAAAGTTCGGGGTGTCTGTCTGAGAGGTGCCTTGCCAGATTAGACGTGTTGCTTCCCTTTGTCTGTGTCGCTTTGTAACATCTTTTGCAGACGGGTCTCTGCGTGTCGGTGGTTTCCTTCACTTTCTGCGATATATCCGAAATAATTCCAGATTTCGCTTCGGGCAACTTTTTTTTCAACAAGCCGAGGACGGTCGACAAGAGCTCCTGCTGTACCTGAGGCCATGTCTCCCCTGCGATCACTCGCTGCCCGCTGTGTGTGTGAGAACCGGCAGCCCCGCCCACGCGCTCTATGCGTGCAGGCAGCATGACAGAGAGCTGCAGTGAGGGCGCTCTGATTTCGCGCTATTTTAATGAAGTATCGATACTAAAAGATATGTAATATGGTATCGTTTTCAACGTGAGGGTACCGCGGTACCATCCTGGTATCGGGATACCGTGCAACTCTACCCGTGAGACCAGAGGCGTCCAACGTTGACGGCTCTGAAGCCCGGAGCCGAGCTGGTCGGCCGCTGTCCTCCACAGGACCAGAGGCATGTAAAATGGAATGTGTTGGTGCACACAGCTGCACAATTCGGACACTCTTCTCCACGACACCAAAGGCATCCAGCTTGGGACGGCTTAACAACCTGGAACCGAGCTGGTCTGCCGCTGTCCTCCACAGGACCAGAGGCATGTAAAATGGAATGTGTTGGTGCACACAGCTGCACAATTCGGACACTCTTCTCCACGACACCAGAGGCATCCAGCTTGGGACGGCTTAACAACCTGGAACCGAGCTGGTCTGCCACTGTCCTCCACAGGACCAGAGGCATGTAAAATGGAATGTGTTGGTGCACACAGCTGCACCATACGGCCGCTCTTCTCCGTCACACCAGAGGCCTCCCTCTTGGGACGGCTCTGTGTCTCGGACCGGAGCTGGTCGGCCGCTGACCTAATGGGAGGCCAGAGGCTTCCAGCCGCTCCCCTCCACAGGACCAGAGGCATCTATCCTGGGCGATGATGATGGTGCACACAGCTGCACCATACGGCCACTCTTCCCCGTGAGACCAGAGGCGTCCAACTTGGACGGTTCTGAAGCCCGGGGCTGAGCCGGCCGGCCGCTGTTGACGGCGGGACCAGAGGCGTCCAGCTCACATGGCTTAAAACCCAACAGCTGAGCTGGTCTGCCGCACTGGTCCAATAGTCCAGAGGCATCTCGCCTGGATGATTACGGTACACTGACTTTCACCGTTGGGCCACTCTACTCCGTGAGACCAGAGGCGTCCAACTTGGACGGCTCTGAAGCCCGGAGCCGAGCTGGTCTGCCGCTGTCCTCCACAGGACCAGAGGCATGTAAAATGGAATGTGTTGGTGCACACAGCTGCACAATTCGGACACTCTTCTCCACGACACCAGAGGCATCCAGCTTGGGACGGCTTAACAACCTGGAACCGAGCTGGTCTGCCGCTGTCCTCCACAGGACCAGAGGCATGTAAAATGGAATGTGTTGGTGCACACAGCTGCACCATATGGCCGCTCTTCTCCGTAACACCAGAGGCCTCCCTCTTGGGACGGCTCTGTGTCACGGACCGGAGCTGGTCGGCCGCTGACCTAATGGGGGGCCAGAGGCTTCCAGCCGCTCCCCTCCACAGGACCAGAGGCATCTATCCTGGGCGATGATGATGGTGCACACAGCTGCACCATACGGCCACTCTTCCCCGTGAGACCAGAGGCGTCCAACTTGGACGGTTCTGAAGCCCGGGGCTGAGCCGGCCGGCCGCTGTTGACGGCGGGACCAGAGGCGTCCAGCTCACATGGCTTAAAACCCAACAGCTGAGCTGGTCTGCCGCACTGGTCCAATAGTCCAGAGACATCTCGCCTGGATGATTACGGCACACTGACTTTCACCGTTGGGCCACTCTACTCCGTGAGACCAGAGGCGTCCAACTTGGACGGCTCTGAAGCCCGGAGCCGAGCTGGTCTGGCGCCGTCCTCCACAGGACCAGAGGCATGTAAAATGGAATGTGTTGGTGCACACAGCTGCACAATTCGGACACTCTTCTCCACGACACCAGAGGCATCCAGCTTGGGACGGCTTAACAACCTGGAACCGAGCTGGTCTGCCGCTGTCCTCCACAGGACCAGAGGCATGTAAAATGGAATGTGTTGGTGCACACAGCTGCACCATACGGCCGCTCTTCTCCGTAACACCAGAGGCCTCCCTCCTGGGACGGCTCTGTGTCACGGACCGGAGCTGGTCGGCCGCTGACCTAATGGGGGGCCAGAGGCTTCCAGCCGCTCCCCTCCACAGGACCAGAGGCATCTATCCTGGGCGATGATGATGGTGCACACAGCTGCACCATACGGCCACTCTTCCCCGTGAGACCAGAGGCGTCCAACTTGGACGGTTCTGAAGCCCGGGGCTGAGCCGGCCGGCCGCTGTTGACGGCGGGACCAGAGGCGTCCAGCTCACATGGCTTAAAACCCAACAGCTGAGCTGGTCTGCCGCACTGGTCCAATAGTCCAGAGGCATCTCGCCTGGATGATTACGGCACACTGACTTTCACCGTTGGGCCACTCTACTCCGTGAGACCAGAGGCGTCCAACTTGGACGGCTCTGAAGCCCGGAGCCGAGCTGGTCTGGCGCCGTCCTCCACAGGACCAGAGGCATGTAAAATGGAATGTGTTGGTGCACACAGCTGCACAATTCGGACACTCTTCTCCACGACACCAGAGGCATCCAGCTTGGGACGGCTGAACAACCTGGAGCCGAGCTGGTCTGCCGCTGTCCTCCACAGGACCAGAGGCATGGAAAATGGAATGTGTTGGTGCACACAGCTGCACCATACGGCCGCTCTTCTCCGTAACACCAGAGGCCTCCCTCTTGGGACGGCTCTGTGTCACGGACCGGAGCTGGTCGGCCGCTGACCTAATGGGGGGCCAGAGGCTTCCAGCCGCTCCCCTCCACAGGACCAGAGGCATCTATCCTGGGCGATGATGATGGTGCACACAGCTGCACCATACGGCCACTCTTCCCCGTGAGACCAGAGGCGTCCAACTTGGACGGTTCTGAAGCCCGGGGCTGAGCCGGCCGGCCGCTGTTGACGGCGGGACCAGAGGCGTCCAGCTCACATGGCTTAAAACCCAACAGCTGAGCTGGTCTGCCGCACTGGTCCAATAGTCCAGAGGCATCTCGCCTGGATGAGTACGGCACACTGACTTTCACCGTTGAGCCACTCTACTCCGTGAGACCAGAGGCGTCCAACTTGGACGGCTCTGAAGCCCGGAGCCGAGCTGGTCTGGCGCCGTCCTCCACAGGACCAGAGGCATGTAAAATGGAACGTGTTGGTGCACACAGCTGCACAATTCAGACACTCTTCTCCACGACACCAGAGGCATCCAGCTTGGGACGGCTTAACAACCTGGAACCGAGCTGGTCTGCCGCTGTCCTCCACAGGACCAGAGGCATGTAAAATGGAATGTGTTGGTGCACACAGCTGCACAATTCGGACACTCTTCTCCACGACACCAGAGGCATCCAGCTTGGGACGGCTTAACAACCTGGAACCGAGCTGGTCTGCCGCTGTCCTCCACAGGACCAGAGGCATGTAAAATGGAATGTGTTGGTGCACACAGCTGCACCATACGGCCGCTCTTCTCCGTCACACCAGAGGCCTCCCTCTTGGGACGGCTCTGTGTCTCGGACCGGAGCTGGTCGGCCGCTGACCTAATGGGAGGCCAGAGGCTTCCAGCCGCTCCCCTCCACAGGACCAGAGGCATCTATCCTGGGTGATGATGATGGTGCACACAGCTGCACCATACGGCCACTCTTCCCCGTGAGACCAGAGGCGTCCAACTTGGACGGTTCTGAAGCCCGGGGCTGAGCCGGCCGGCCGCTGTTGACGGCGGGACCAGAGGCGTCCAGCTCACATGGCTTAAAACCCAACAGCTGAGCTGGTCTGCCGCACTGGTCCAATAGTCCAGAGGCATCTCGCCTGGATGATTACGGTACACTGACTTTCACCGTTGGGCCACTCTACTCCGTGAGACCAGAGGCGTCCAACTTGGACGGCTCTGAAGCCCGGAGCCGAGCTGGTCTGCCGCTGTCCTCCACAGGACCAGAGGCATGTAAAATGGAATGTGCTGGTGCACACAGCTGCACAATTCGGACACTCTTCTCCACGACACCAGAGGCATCCAGCTTGGGACGGCTTAACAACCTGGAACCGAGCTGGTCTGCCGCTGTCCTCCACAGGACCAGAGCCATGTAAAATGGAATGTGTTGGTGCACACAGCTGCACCATACAGCCGCTCTTCTCCGTAACACCAGAGGCCTCCCTCCTGGGACGGCTCTGTGTCACGGACCGGAGCTGGTCGGCCGCTGACCTAATGGGGGGCCAGAGGCTTCCAGCTGCTCCCCTCCACAGGACCAGAGGCATCTATCCTGGGCGATGATGATGGTGCACACAGCTGCACCATACGGCCACTCTTCCCCGTGAGACCAGAGGCGTCCAACTTGGACGCTTCTGAAGCCCGGGGCTGAGCCGGCCGGCCGCTGTTGACGGCGGGACCAGAGGCGTCCAGCTCACATGGCTTAAAACCCAACAGCTGAGCTGGTCTGCCGCACTGGTCCAATAGTCCAGAGGCATCTCGCCTGGATGATTACGGCACACTGACTTTCACCGTTGGGCCACTCTACTCCGTGAGACCAGAGGCGTCCAACTTGGACGGCTCTGAAGCCCGGAGCCGAGCTGGTCTGGCGCTGTCCTCCACAGGACCAGAGGCATGTAAAATGGAATGTGTTGGTGCACACAGCTGCACAATTCGGACACTCTTCTCCACGACACCAGAGGCATCCAGCTTGGGACGGCTTAACAACCTGGAGCCGAGCTGGTCTGCCGCTGTCCTCCACAGGACCAGAGGCATGGAAAATGGAATGTGTTGGTGCACACAGCTGCACCATACGGCCGCTCTTCTCCGTAACACCAGAGGCCTCCCTCTTGGGACGGCTCTGTGTCACGGACCGGAGCTGGTCGGCCGCTGACCTAATGGGGGGCCAGAGGCTTCCAGCCGTTCCCCTCCACAGGACCAGAGGCATCTTTCCTGGGCGATGATGATGGTGCACACAGCTGCAACATACGGCCACTCTCCCCCGTGAGACCAGAGGCGTCCAACTTGGACGGTTCTGAAGCCCGGGGCTGAGCCGGCCGGCCGCTGTTGACGGCGGGACCAGAGGCATCCAGCTCACATGGCTTAAAACCCAACAGCTGAGCTGGTCTGCCGCACTGGTCCAATAGTCCAGAGGCATCTCGCCTGGAGGATTACGGTACACTGACTTTCACCTTTTAGCCACTCTACTCCGTGAGACCAGAGGCGTCCAACTTGGACGGCTCTGAAGCCCGGAGCCGAGCTGGTCTGGCGCCGTCCTCCACAGGATCAGAGGCATGTAAAATGGAATGTGTTGGTGCACACAGCTGCACAATTCGGACACTCTTCTCCACGACACCAGAGGCATCCAGCTTGGGACGGCTTAACAACCTGGAACCGAGCTGGTCTGCCGCTGTCCTCCACAGGACCAGAGGCATGTAAAATGGAATGTGTTGGTGCACACAGCTGCACCATACGGCCGCTCTTCTCCATAACACCAGAGGCCTCCCTCCTGGGACGGCTCTGTGTCACGGACCGGAGCTGGTCGGCCGCTGACCTAATGGGGGGCCAGAGGCTTCCAGCCGCTCCCCTCCACAGGACCAGAGGCATCTATCCTGGGCGATGATGATGGTGCACACAGCTGCACCATACGGCCACTCTTCCCCGTGAGACCAGAGGCGTCCAACTTGGACGGTTCTGAAGCCCGGGGCTGAGCCGGCCGGCCGCTGTTGACGGCGGGACCAGAGGCGTCCAGCTCACATGGCTTAAAACCCAACAGCTGAGCTGGTCTGCCGCACTGGTCCAATAGTCCAGAGGCATCTCGCCTGGATGATTACGGCACACTGACTTTCACCGTTGGGCCACTCTACTCCGTGAGACCAGAGGCGTCCAACTTGGACGGCTCTGAAGCCCGGAGCCGAGCTGGTCTGGCGCCGTCCTCCACAGGACCAGAGGCATGTAAAATGGAATGTGTTGGTGCACACAGCTGCACAATTCGGACACTCTTCTCCACGACACCAGAGGCATCCAGCTTGGGACGGCTGAACAACCTGGAGCCGAGCTGGTCTGCCGCTGTCCTCCACAGGACCAGAGGCATGGAAAATGGAATGTGTTGGTGCACACAGCTGCACCATACGGCCGCTCTTCTCCGTAACACCAGAGGCCTCCCTCTTGGGACGGCTCTGTGTCACGGACCGGAGCTGGTCGGCCGCTGACCTAATGGGGGGCCAGAGGCTTCCAGCCGCTCCCCTCCACAGGACCAGAGGCATCTATCCTGGGCGATGATGATGGTGCACACAGCTGCACCATACGGCCACTCTTCCCCGTGAGACCAGAGGCGTCCAACTTGGACGGTTCTGAAGCCCGGGGCTGAGCCGGCCGGCCGCTGTTGACGGCGGGACCAGAGGCGTCCAGCTCACATGGCTTAAAACCCAACAGCTGAGCTGGTCTGCCGCACTGGTCCAATAGTCCAGAGGCATCTCGCCTGGATGATTACGGCACACTGACTTTCACCGTTGGGCCACTCTACTCCGTGAGACCAGAGGCGTCCAACTTGGACGGCTCTGAAGCCCGGAGCCGAGCTGGTCTGGCGCCGTCCTCCACAGGACCAGAGGCATGTAAAATGGAATGTGTTGGTGCACACAGCTGCACAATTCGGACACACTTCTCCACGACACCAGAGGCATCCAGCTTGGGACGGCTTAACAACCTGGAACCGAGCTGGTCTGCCGCTGTCCTCAACAGGACCAGAGGCATGTAAAATGGAATGTGTTGGTGCACACAGCTGCACAATTCGGACACTCTTCTCCACGACACCAGAGGCATCCAGCTTGGGACGGCTTAACAACCTGGAACCGAGCTGGTCTGCCACTGTCCTCCACAGGACCAGAGGCATGTAAAATGGAATGTGTTGGTGCACACAGCTGCACCATACGGCCGCTCTTCTCCGTCACACCAGAGGCCTCCCTCTTGGGACGGCTCTGTGTCTCGGACCGGAGCTGGTCGGCCGCTGACCTAATGGGAGGCCAGAGGCTTCCAGCCGCTCCCCTCCACAGGACCAGAGGCATCTATCCTGGGCGATGATGATGGTGCACACAGCTGCACCATACGGCCACTCTTCCCCGTGAGACCAGAGGCGTCCAACTTGGACGGTTCTGAAGCCCGGGGCTGAGCCGGCCGGCCGCTGTTGACGGCGGGACCAGAGGCGTCCAGCTCACATGGCTTAAAACCCAACAGCTGAGCTGGTCTGCCGCACTGGTCCAATAGTCCAGAGGCATCTCGCCTGGATGATTACGGTACACTGACTTTCACCGTTGGGCCACTCTACTCTGTGAGACCAGAGGCGTCCAACTTGGACGGCTCTGAAGCCCGGAGCCGAGCTGGTCTGCCGCTGTCCTCCACAGGACCAGAGGCATGTAAAATGGAATGTGTTGGTGCACACAGCTGCACAATTCGGACACTCTTCTCCACGACACCAGAGGCATCCAGCTTGGGACGGCTTAACAACCTGGAACCGAGCTGGTCTGCCGCTGTCCTCCACAGGACCAGAGGCATGTAAAATGGAATGTGTTGGTGCACACAGCTTCACCATATGGCCGCTCTTCTCCGTAACACCAGAGGCCTCCCTCTTGGGACGGCTCTGTGTCACGGACCGGAGCTGGTCGGCCGCTGACCTAATGGGGGGCCAGAGGCTTCCAGCCGCTCCCCTCCACAGGACCAGAGGCATCTATCCTGGGCGATGATGATGGTGCACACAGCTGCACCATACGGCCACTCTTCCCCGTGAGACCAGAGGCGTCCAACTTGGACGGTTCTGAAGCCCGGGGCTGAGCCGGCCGGCCGCTGTTGACGGCGGGACCAGAGGCGTCCAGCTCACATGGCTTAAAACCCAACAGCTGAGCTGGTCTGCCGCACTGGTCCAATAGTCCAGAGACATCTCGCCTGGATGATTACGGCACACTGACTTTCACCGTTGGGCCACTCTACTCCGTGAGACCAGAGGCGTCCAACTTGGACGGCTCTGAAGCCCGGAGCCGAGCTGGTCTGGCGCCGTCCTCCACAGGACCAGAGGCATGTAAAATGGAATGTGTTGGTGCACACAGCTGCACAATTCGGACACTCTTCTCCACGACACCAGAGGCATCCAGCTTGGGACGGCTTAACAACCTGGAACTGAGCTGGTCTGCCGCTGTCCTCCACAGGACCAGAGGCATGTAAAATGGAATGTGTTGGTGCACACAGCTGCACCATACGGCCGCTCTTCTCCGTAACACCAGAGGCCTCCCTCCTGGGACGGCTCTGTGTCACGGACCGGAGCTGGTCGGCCGCTGACCTAATGGGGGGCCAGAGGCTTCCAGCCGCTCCCCTCCACAGGACCAGAGGCATCTATCCTGGGCGATGATGATGGTGCACACAGCTGCACCATACGGCCACTCTTCCCCGTGAGACCAGAGGCGTCCAACTTGGACGGTTCTGAAGCCCGGGGCTGAGCCGGCCGGCCGCTGTTGACGGCGGGACCAGAGGCGTCCAGCTCACATGGCTTAAAACCCAACAGCTGAGCTGGTCTGCCGCACTGGTCCAATAGTCCAGAGGCATCTCGCCTGGATGATTACGGCACACTGACTTTCACCGTTGGGCCACTCTACTCCGTGAGACCAGAGGCGTCCAACTTGGACGGCTCTGAAGCCCGGAGCCGAGCTGGTCTGGCGCCGTCCTCCACAGGACCAGAGGCATGTAAAATGGAATGTGTTGGTGCACACAGCTGCACAATTCGGACACTCTTCTCCACGACACCAGAGGCATCCAGCTTGGGACGGCTGAACAACCTGGAGCCGAGCTGGTCTGCCGCTGTCCTCCACAGGACCAGAGGCATGGAAAATGGAATGTGTTGGTGCACACAGCTGCACCATACGGCCGCTCTTCTCCGTAACACCAGAGGCCTCCCTCTTGGGACGGCTCTGTGTCACGGACCGGAGCTGGTCGGCCGCTGACCTAATGGGGGGCCAGAGGCTTCCAGCCGCTCCCCTCCACAGGACCAGAGGCATCTATCCTGGGCGATGATGATGGTGCACACAGCTGCACCATACGGCCACTCTTCCCCGTGAGACCAGAGGCGTCCAACTTGGACGGTTCTGAAGCCCGGGGCTGAGCCGGCCGGCCGCTGTTGACGGCGGGACCAGAGGCGTCCAGCTCACATGGCTTAAAACCCAACAGCTGAGCTGGTCTGCCGCACTGGTCCAATAGTCCAGAGGCATCTCGCCTGGATGAGTACGGCACACTGACTTTCACCGTTGAGCCACTCTACTCCGTGAGACCAGAGGCGTCCAACTTGGACGGCTCTGAAGCCCGGAGCCGAGCTGGTCTGGCGCCGTCCTCCACAGGACCAGAGGCATGTAAAATGGAACGTGTTGGTGCACACAGCTGCACAATTCAGACACTCTTCTCCACGACACCAGAGGCATCCAGCTTGGGACGGCTTAACAACCTGGAACCGAGCTGGTCTGCCGCTGTCCTCCACAGGACCAGAGGCATGTAAAATGGAATGTGTTGGTGCACACAGCTGCACAATTCGGACACTCTTCTCCACGACACCAGAGGCATCCAGCTTGGGACGGCTTAACAACCTGGAACCGAGCTGGTCTGCCGCTGTCCTCCACAGGACCAGAGGCATGTAAAATGGAATGTGTTGGTGCACACAGCTGCACCATACGGCCGCTCTTCTCCGTCACACCAGAGGCCTCCCTCTTGGGACGGCTCTGTGTCTCGGACCGGAGCTGGTCGGCCGCTGACCTAATGGGAGGCCAGAGGCTTCCAGCCGCTCCCCTCCACAGGACCAGAGGCATCTATCCTGGGTGATGATGATGGTGCACACAGCTGCACCATACGGCCACTCTTCCCCGTGAGACCAGAGGCGTCCAACTTGGACGGTTCTGAAGCCCGGGGCTGAGCCGGCCGGCCGCTGTTGACGGCGGGACCAGAGGCGTCCAGCTCACATGGCTTAAAACCCAACAGCTGAGCTGGTCTGCCGCACTGGTCCAATAGTCCAGAGGCATCTCGCCTGGATGATTACGGTACACTAACTTCCACCGTTGGGCCACTCTACTCCGTGAGACCAGAGGCGTCCAACTTGGACGGCTCTGAAGCCCGGAGCCGAGCTGGTCTGCCGCTGTCCTCCACAGGACCAGAGGCATGTAAAATGGAATGTGCTGGTGCACACAGCTGCACAATTCGGACACTCTTCTCCACGACACCAGAGGCATCCAGCTTGGGACGGCTTAACAACCTGGAACCGAGCTGGTCTGCCGCTGTCCTCCACAGGACCAGAGCCATGTAAAATGGAATGTGTTGGTGCACACAGCTGCACCATACAGCCGCTCTTCTCCGTAACACCAGAGGCCTCCCTCCTGGGACGGCTCTGTGTCACGGACCGGAGCTGGTCGGCCGCTGACCTGATGGGGGGCCAGAGGCTTCCAGCTGCTCCCCTCCACAGGACCAGAGGCATCTATCCTGGGCGATGATGATGGTGCACACAGCTGCACCATACGGCCACTCTTCCCCGTGAGACCAGAGGCGTCCAACTTGGACGCTTCTGAAGCCCGGGGCTGAGCCGGCCGGCCGCTGTTGACGGCGGGACCAGAGGCGTCCAGCTCACATGGCTTAAAACCCAACAGCTGAGCTGGTCTGCCGCACTGGTCCAATAGTCCAGAGGCATCTCGCCTGGATGATTACGGCACACTGACTTTCACCGTTGGGCCACTCTACTCCGTGAGACCAGAGGCGTCCAACTTGGACGGCTCTGAAGCCCGGAGCCGAGCTGGTCTGGCGCTGTCCTCCACAGGACCAGAGGCATGTAAAATGGAATGTGTTGGTGCACACAGCTGCACAATTCGGACACTCTTCTCCACGACACCAGAGGCATCCAGCTTGGGACGGCTTAACAACCTGGAGCCGAGCTGGTCTGCCGCTGTCCTCCACAGGACCAGAGGCATGGAAAATGGAATGTGTTGGTGCACACAGCTGCACCATACGGCCGCTCATCTCCGTAACACCAGAGGCCTCCCTCTTGGGACGGCTCTGTGTCATGGACCGGAGCTGGTCGGCCGCTGACCTAATGGGGGGCCAGAGGCTTCCAGCCGCTCCCCTCCATAGGACCAGAGGCATCTTTCCTGGGCGATGATGATGGTGCACACAGCTGCAACATACGGCCACTCTCCCCCGTGAGACCAGAGGCGTCCAACTTGGACGGTTCTGAAGCCCGGGGCTGAGCCGGCCGGCCGCTGTTGACGGCGGGACCAGAGGCATCCAGCTCACATGGCTTAAAACCCAACAGCTGAGCTGGTCTGCCGCACTGGTCCAATAGTCCAGAGGCATCTCGCCTGGAGGATTACGGTACACTGACTTTCACCTTTTAGCCACTCTACTCCGTGAGACCAGAGGCGTCCAACTTGGACGGCTCTGAAGCCCGGAGCCGAGCTGGTCTGGCGCCGTCCTCCACAGGACCAGAGGCATGTAAAATGGAATGTGTTGGTGCACACAGCTGCACAATTCGGACACTCTTCTCCACGACACCAGAGGCATCCAGCTTGGGACGGCTTAACAACCTGGAACCGAGCTGGTCTGCCGCTGTCCTCCACAGGACCAGAGGCATGTAAAATGGAATGTGTTGGTGCACACAGCTGCACCATACGGCCGCTCTTCTCCATAACACCAGAGGCCTCCCTCCTGGGACGGCTCTGTGTCACGGACCGGAGCTGGTCGGCCGCTGACCTAATGGGGGGCCAGAGGCTTCCAGCCGCTCCCCTCCACAGGACCAGAGGCATCTATCCTGGGCGATGATGATGGTGCACACAGCTGCACCATACGGCCACTCTTCCCCGTGAGACCAGAGGCGTCCAACTTGGACGGTTCTGAAGCCCGGGGCTGAGCCGGCCGGCCGCTGTTGACGGCGGGACCAGAGGCGTCCAGCTCACATGGCTTAAAACCCAACAGCTGAGCTGGTCTGCCGCACTGGTCCAATAGTCCAGAGGCATCTCGCCTGGATGATTACAGCACACTGACTTTCACCGTTGGGCCACTCTACTCCGTGAGACCAGAGGCGTCCAACTTGGACGGCTCTGAAGCCCGGAGCTGAGCTGGTCTGGCGCCGTCCTCCACAGGACCAGAGGCATGTAAAATGGAATGTGTTGGTGCACACAGCTGCACAATTCGGACACTCTTCTCCACGACACCAGAGGCATCCAGCTTGGGACGGCTGAACAACCTGGAGCCGAGCTGGTCTGCCGCTGTCCTCCACAGGACCAGAGGCATGGAAAATGGAATGTGTTGGTGCACACAGCTGCACCATACGGCCGCTCTTCTCCGTAACACCAGAGGCCTCCCTCTTGGGACGGCTCTGTGTCACGGACCGGAGCTGGTCGGCCGCTGACCTAATGGGGGGCCAGAGGCTTCCAGCCGCTCCCCTCCACAGGACCAGAGGCATCTATCCTGGGCGATGATGATGGTGCACACAGCTGCACCATACGGCCACTCTTCCCCGTGAGACCAGAGGCGTCCAACTTGGACGGTTCTGAAGCCCGGGGCTGAGCCGGCCGGCCGCTGTTGACGGCGGGACCAGAGGCGTCCAGCTCACATGGCTTAAAACCCAACAGCTGAGCTGGTCTGCCGCACTGGTCCAATAGTCCAGAGGCATCTCGCCTGGATGATTACGGCACACTGACTTTCACCGTTGAGCCACTCTACTCCGTGAGACCAGAGGCGTCCAACTTGGACGGCTCTGAAGCCCGGAGCCGAGCTGGTCTGGCGCCGTCCTCCACAGGACCAGAGGCATGTAAAATGGAATGTGTTGGTGCACACAGCTGCACAATTCGGACACTCTTCTCCACGACACCAGAGGCATCCAGCTTGGGACGGCTTAACAACCTGGAACCGAGCTGGTCTGCCGCTGTCCTCAACAGGACCAGAGGCATGTAAAATGGAATGTGTTGGTGCACACAGCTGCACAATTCGGACACTCTTCTCCACGACACCAGAGGCATCCAGCTTGGGACTGCTTAACAACCTGGAACCGAGCTGGTCTGCCGCTGTCCTCCACAGGACCAGAGGCATGTAAAATGGAATGTGTTGGTGCACACAGCTGCACCATACAGCCGCTCTTCTCCGTCAAACCAGAGGCCTCCCTCTTGGGACGGCTCTGTGTCACGGACCGGAGCTGGTCGGCCGCTGACCTAATGGGGGGCCAGAGGCTTCCAGCCGCTAGAGGCATCTATCCTGGGCGATGATGATGGTGCACACAGCTGCACCATACGGCCACTCTTCCCCGTGAGACCAGAGGCGTCCAACTTGGACGCTTCTGAAGCCCGGGGCTGAGCCGGCCGGCCGCTGTTGACGGTGGGACCAGAGGCGTCCAGCTCACATGGCTTAAAACCCAACAGCTGAGCTGGTCTGCCGCACTGGTCCAATAGTCCAGAGGCATCTCGCCTGGATGACTACGGTACACTGACTTTCACAGTTGGGCCACTCTACTCCGTGAGACCAGAGGCGTCCAACTTGGACGGCTCTGAAGCCCGGAGCCGAGCTGGTCTGCCGCTGTCCTCCACAGGACCAGAGGCATGTAAAATGGAATGTGTTGGTGCACACAGCTGCACAATTCGGACACTCTTCTCCACGACACCAGAGGCATCCAGCTTGGGACGGCTTAACAACCTGGAACCGAGCTGGTCTGCCGCTGTCCTCCACAGGACCAGAGGCATGTAAAATGGAATGTGTTGGTGCACACAGCTGCACAATTCGGACACTCTTCTCCACGACACCAGAGGCATCCAGCTTGGGACGGCTTAACAACCTGGAACCGAGCTGGTCTGCCGCTGTCCTCCACAGGACCAGAGGCATGTAAAATGGAATGTGTTGGTGCACACAGCTGCACAATTTGGACACTCTTCTCCACGACACCAGAGGCATCCAGCTTGGAACGGCTTAACAACCTGGAACCGAGCTGGTCTGCCGCTGTCCTCCACAGGACCAGAGGCATGTAAAATGGAATGTGTTGGTGCACACAGCTGCACAATTCGGACACTCTTCTCCACGACACCAGAGGCATCCAGCTTGGGACGGCTTAACAACCTGGAACCGAGCTGGTCTGCCACTGTCCTCCACAGGACCAGAGGCATGTAAAATGGAATGTGTTGGTGCACACAGCTGCACCATACGGCCGCTCTTCTCCGTAACACCAGAGGCCTCCCTCTTGGGACGGCTCTGTGTCACGGACCGGAGCTGGTCGGCCGCTGACCTAATGGGGGGCCAGAGGCTTCCAGCCGCTCCCCTCCACAGGACCAGAGGCATCTATCCTGGGCGATGATGATGGTGCACACAGCTGCACCATACGGCCACTCTTCCCCGTGAGACCAGAGGCGTCCAACTTGGACGGTTCTGAAGCCCGGGGCTGAGCCGGCCGGCCGCTGTTGACGGCAGGGACCAGAGGCGTCCAGCTCACATGGCTTAAAACCCAACAGCTGAGCTGGTCTGCCGCACTGGTCCAATAGTCCAGAGGCATCTCGCCTGGATGATTACGGTACACTGACTTTCACCGTTGGGCCACTCTACTCCGTGAGACCAGAGGCGTCCAACTTGGACGGCTCTGAAGCCCGGAGCCGAGCTGGTCTGCCGCTGTCCTCCACAGGACCAGAGGCATGTAAAATGGAATGTGTTGGTGCACACAGCTGCACAATTCAGACACTCTTCTCCACGACACCAGAGGCATCCAGCTTGGGACGGCTTAACAACCTGGAACCGAGCTGGTCTGCCGCTGTCCTCCACAGGACCAGAGGCATGTAAAATGGAATGTGTTGGTGCACACAGCTGCACAATTCGGACACTCTTCTCCACGACACCAGAGGCATCCAGCTTGGGACTGCTTAACAACCTGGAACCGAGCTGGTCTGCCGCTGTCCTCCACAGGACCAGAGGCATGGAAAATGGAATGTGTTGGTGCACACAGCTGCACCATACGGCCGCTCTTCTCCGTAACACCAGAGGCCTCCCTCTTGGGACGGCTCTGTGTCACGGACCGGAGCTGGTCGGCCGCTGACCTAATGGGGGGCCAGAGGCTTCCAGCCGCTAGAGGCATCTATCCTGGGCGATGATGATGGTGCACACAGCTGCACCATACGGCCACTCTTCCCCGTGAGACCAGAGGCGTCCAACTTGGACGCTTCTGAAGCCCGGGGCTGAGCCGGCCGGCCGCTGTTGACGGCGGGACCAGAGGCGTCCAGCTCACATGGCTTAAAACCCAACAGCTGAGCTGGTCTGCCGCACTGGTCCAATAGTCCAGAGGCATCTCGCCTGGATGATTACGGTACACTGACTTTCACCGTTGGGCCACTCTACTCCGTGAGACCAGAGGCGTCCAACTTGGACGGCTCTGAAGCCCGGAGCCGAGCTGGTCTGCCGCTGTCCTCCACAGGACCAGAGGCATGTAAAATGGAATGTGTTGGTGCACACAGCTGCACAATTCGGCCACTCTTCTCCACGACACCAGAGGCATCCAGCTTGGGACGGCTTAACAACCTGGAACCGAGCTGGTCTGCCGCTGTCCTCCACAGGACCAGAGGCATGTAAAATGGAATGTGTTGGTGCACACAGCTGCACCATACGGCCGCTCTTCTCCGTAACACCAGAGGCCTCCCTCTTGGGACGGCTCTGTGTCACGGACCGGAGCTGGTCGGCCGCTGACCTAATGGGGGGCCAGAGGCTTCCAGCCGCTCCCCTCCACAGGACCAGAGGCATCTATCCTGGGCGATGATGATGGTGCACACAGCTGCACCATACGGCCACTCTTCCCCGTGAGACCAGAGGCGTCCAACTTGGACGGTTCTGAAGCCCGGGGCTGAGCCGGCCGGCCGCTGTTGACGGCAGGACCAGAGGCGTCCAGCTCACATGGCTTAAAACCCAACAGCTGAGCTGGTCTGCCGCACTGGTCCAATAGTCCAGAGGCATCTCGCCTGGATGATTACGGTACACTGACTTTCACCGTTGGGCCACTCTACTCCGTGAGACCAGAGGCGTCCAACTTGGACGGCTCTGAAGCCCGGAGCCGAGCTGGTCTGCCGCTGTCCTCCACAGGACCAGAGGCATGTAAAATGGAATGTGTTGGTGCACACAGCTGCACAATTCGGACACTCTTCTCCACGACACCAGAGGCATCCAGCTTGGGACGGCTTAACAACCTGGAACCGAGCTGGTCTGCCGCTGTCCTCCACAGGACCAGAGGCATGTAAAATGGAATGTGTTGGTGCACACAGCTGCACAATTCGGACACTCTTCTCCACGACACCAGAGGCATCCAGCTTGGGACTGCTTAACAACCTGGAACCGAGCTGGTCTGCCGCTGTCCTCCACAGGACCAGAGGCATGGAAAATGGAATGTGTTGGTGCACACAGCTGCACCATACGGCCGCTCTTCTCCGTAACACCAGAGGCCTCCCTCTTGGGACGGCTCTGTGTCACGGACCGGAGCTGGTCGGCCGCTGACCTAATGGGGGGCCAGAGGCTTCCAGCCGCTAGAGGCATCTATCCTGGGCGATGATGATGGTGCACACAGCTGCACCATACGGCCACTCTTCCCCGTGAGACCAGAGGCGTCCAACTTGGACGGTTCTGAAGCCCGGGGCTGAGCCGGCCGGCCGCTGTTGACGGCGGGACCAGAGGCGTCCAGCTCACATGGCTTAAAACCCAACAGCTGAGCTGGTCTGCCGCACTGGTCCAATAGTCCAGAGGCATCTCGCCTGGATGATTACGGTACACTGACTTTCACCGTTGGGCCACTCTACTCCGTGAGACCAGAGGCGTCCAACTTGGACGGCTCTGAAGCCCGGAGCCTAGATGGTCTGCCGCTGTCCTCCACAGGACCAGAGGCATGTAAAATGGAATGTGTTGGTGCACACAGCTGCACAATTCGGCCACTCTTCTCCACGACACCAGAGGCATCCAGCTTGGGACGGCTTAACAACCTGGAACCGAGCTGGTCTGCCGCTGTCCTCCACAGGACCAGAGGCATGTAAAATGGAATGTGTTGGTGCACACAGCTGCACAATTCGGCCACTCTTCTCCACGACACCAGAGGCATCCAGCTTGGGACGGCTTAACAACCTGGAACCGAGCTGGTCTGCCGCTGCCCTCCACAGGACCAGAGGCATGTAAAATGGAATGTGTTGGTGCACACAGCTGCACCATACGGCCGCTCTTCTCCGTAACACCAGAGGCCTCCCTCTTGGGACGGCTCTGTGTCACGGACCGGAGCTGGTCGGCCGCTGACCTAATGGGGGGCCAGAGGCTTCCAGCCGCTCCCCTCCACAGGACCAGAGGCATCTATCCTGGGCGATGATGATGGTGCACACAGCTGCACCATACGGCCACTCTCCCCCGTGAGACCAGAGGCGTCCAACTTGGACGGTTCTGAAGCCCGGGGCTGAGCCGGCCGGCCGCTGTTGACGGCGGGACCAGAGGCGTCCAGCTCACATGGCTTAAAACCCAACAGCTGAGCTGGTCTGCCGCACTGGTCCAATAGTCCAGAGGCATCTCGCCTGGATGATTACGGTACACTGACTTTCACCGTTGGGCCACTCTACTCCGTGAGACCAGGGGCGTCCAACTTGGACGGCTCTGAAGCCCGGAGCCGAGCTGGTCTGCCGCTGTCCTCCACAGGACCAGAGGCATGTAAAATGGAATGTGTTGGTGCACACAGCTGCACAATTCGGACACTCTTCTCCACGACACCAGAGGCATCCAGCTTGGGACGGCTTAACAACCTGGAACCGAGCTGGCCTGCCGCTGTCCTCCACAGGACCAGAGGCATGTAAAATGGAATGTGTTGGTGCACACAGCTGCACCATACGGCCGCTCTTCTCCGTCACACCAGAGGCCTCCCTCTTGGGACGGCTCTGTGTCTCGGACCGGAGCTGGTCGGCCGCTGACCTAATGGGGGGCCAGAGGCTTCCAGCCGCTCCCCTCCACAGGACCAGAGGCATCTATCCTGGGCGATGATGATGGTGCACACAGCTGCACCATACGGCCACTCTTCCCCGTGAGTAGAGTTGTCACGATACCAATATTATGACTTCGATACCATACCTGCCAAAAGTATCACGATACTCCATACTAACGATACGATACCAAAAGTACGATACGATACCAAAAATACGATACGATACCAAAAATATGTTACAATACCAAAATTACAATACAATACTAGTGTCTTTTAAAATAAATATAGTAAGAAAAAAATGTGCATGCTACCCTTTTTACCAACTTGTTCCTGTCCAGCTTTTTGAACACTTAACAAATGGCATTAATATAGTATTAGCCTACAGCAAGATATACTAATGAAAACCACATGGTGGGATCATTGCATTGATTACACATGGCTATGTAGACCTGTTGTCTGTATCTGACCAGATGAGATGGCCCACTTGACATGCTGCTGTGTTGTGCTATGGCCTATTCAAGTGATGGAATTTGTTATTTACGTGACAACGCCTGAACGCAACACAGGCTCCGCTCCAACTGTGTGTGTTTGCTGTGCTGCAGTGCGAGCAGCGTGTTTGACTGTGCCTTACAGCTGTCTTCTGATGGTCATTTATACACTGTCCATAACAAAAACTATGTCACGTAAGAAACTGCGTCGGGTTCAGGTCGGGCTCGCTTATAATTGTCTCGGACTTGTCTTCGGTCAGGAAATGCGGCCCGAGCCGCGCTCGAGCGTGCACTGATATGGGTGGGCTTGAGAGTGTTCATGTAGCCTGATGTTTCCAAACACATTCGCTCACCTGTTGTTCTTTAAACTCTTTGAAAAGTTCGGGGTGTCTGTCTGAGAGGTGCCTTGCCAGATTAGACGTGTTGCTTCCCTTTGTCTGTGTCGCTTTGTAACATCTTTTGCAGACGGGTCTCTGCGTGTCGGTGGTTTCCTTCACTTTCTGCGATATATCCGAAATAATTCCAGATTTCGCTTCGGGCAACTTTTTTTTCAACAAGCCGAGGACGGTCGACAAGAGCTCCTGCTGTACCTGAGGCCATGTCTCCCCTGCGATCACTCGCTGCCCGCTGTGTGTGTGAGAACCGGCAGCCCCGCCCACGCGCTCTATGCGTGCAGGCAGCATGACAGAGAGCTGCAGTGAGGGCGCTCTGATTTCGCGCTATTTTAATGAAGTATCGATACTAAAAGATATGTAATATGGTATCGTTTTCAACGTGAGGGTACCACGGTACCGTCCTGGTATCGGGATACCGTGCAACTCTACCCGTGAGACCAGAGGCGTCCAACTTGGGACGGCTCTGTGTCTCGGACCGGAGCTGGTCGGCCGCTGACCTAATGGGGGGCAAGAGGCTTCCAGCCGCTCCCCTCCACAGGACCAGAGGCATCTATCCTGGGCGATGATGATGGTGCACACAGCTGCACCATACGGCCACTCTTCCCCGTGAGACCAGAGGCGTCCAACTTGGACGGTTCTGAAGCCCGGGGCTGAGCCGGCCGGCCGCTGTTGACGGCGGGACCAGAGGCGTCCAGCTCACATGGCTTAAAACCCAACAGCTGAGCTGGTCTGCCGCACTGGTCCAATAGTCCAGAGGCATCTCGCCTGGATGATTACGGCACACTGACTTTCACCGTTGGGCCACTCTACTCCGTGAGACCAGAGGCGTCCAACTTGGACGGCTCTGAAGCCCGGAGCCGAGCTGGTCTGCCGCTGTCCTCCACAGGACCAGAGGCATGTAAAATGGAATGTGTTGGTGCACACAGCTGCACAATTCTGACACTCTTCTCCACGACACCAGAGGCATCCAGCTTGGGACGGCTTAACAACCTGGAACCGAGCTGGTCTGCCGCTGTCCTCCACAGGACCAGAGGCATGTAAAATGGAATGTGTTGGTGCACACAGCTGTACAATTCGGCCACTCTTCTCCACGACACCAGACGCATCCAGCTTGGGACGGCTTAACAACCTGGAACCGAGCTGGTCTGCCGCTGTCCTCCACAGGACCAGAGGCATGTAAAATGGAATGTGTTGGTGCACACAGCTGCACAATTCGGCCACTCTTCTCCACGACACCAGAGGCATCCAGCATGGGACGGCTTAACAACCTGGAACCGAGCTGGTCTGCCGCTGTCCTCCACAGGACCAGAGGCATGTAAAATGGAATGTGTTGGTGCACACAGCTGCACCATACGGCCGCTCTTCTCCGTAACACCGGAGACCTCCCTCTTGGGACGGCTCTGTGTCACGGACCGGAGCTGGTCGGCCGCTGACCTAATGGGGGGCCAGAGGCTTCCAGCCGCTCCCCTCCACAGGACCAGAGGCATCTATACTGGGCGATGATGATGGTGCACACAGCTGCACCATACGGCCACTCTTCCCCGTAAGACCAGAGGCCTCCAACTTGGACAGTTCTGAAGCCCGGAGCCGAGCTGGTCTGCCGCTGTCCTCCACAGGACCAGAGGCATGTAAAATGGAATGTGTTGGTGCACACAGCTGCACCATACGGCCGCTCTTCTCCGTAACACCAGAGACCTCCCTCTTGGGACGGCTCTGTGTCATGGACCGGAGCTGGTCGGCCGCTGACCTAATGGGGGGCCAGAGGCTTCCAGCCGCTCCCCTCCACAGGACCAGAGGCATCTATACTGGGCGATGATGATGGTGCACACAGCTGCACCATACGGCCACTCTTCCCCGTAAGACCAGAGGCGTCCAACTTGGACAGTTCTGAAGCCCGGAGCCGAGCTGGTCTGCCGCTGTCCTCCACAGGACCAGAGGCATGTAAAATGGAATGTGTTGGTGCACACAGCTGCACAATTCAGACACTCTTCTCCACGACACCAGAGGCATCCAGCTTGGGACGGCTTGACAACCTGGAACCGAGCTGGTCTGCCGCTGTCCTCCACAGGACCAGAGGCATGTAAAATGGAATGTGTTGGTGCACACAGCTGCACAATTCGGACACTCTTCTCCACGACACCAGAGGCATCCAGCTTGGGACGGCTTAACAACCTGGAACCGAGCTGGTCTGCCGCTGTCCTCCACAGGACCAGAGGCATGTAAAATGGAATGTGTTGGTGCACACAGCTGCACAATTCGGACACTCTTCTCCACGACACCAGAGGCATCCAGCTTGGGACGGCTTAACAACCTGGAACCGAGCTGGTCTGCCGCTGCCCTCCACAGGACCAGAGGCATGTAAAATGGAATGTGTTGGTGCACACAGCTTCACCATATGGCCGCTCTTCTCCGTAACACCAGAGGCCTCCCTCTTGGGACGGCTCTGTGTCACGGACCGGAGCTGGTCGGCCGCTGACCTAATGGGGGGCCAGAGGCTTCCAGCCGCTCCCCTCCACAGGACCAGAGGCATCTATCCTGGGCGATGATGATGGTGCACACAGCTGCACCATACGGCCACTCTTCCCCGTGAGACCAGAGGCGTCCAACTTGGACGCTTCTGAAGCCCGGGGCTGAGCCGGCCGGCCGCTGTTGACGGCGGGACCAGAGGCGTCCAGCTCACATGGCTTAAAACCCAACAGCTGAGCTGGTCTGCCGCACTGGTCCAATAGTCCAGAGGCATCTCGCCTGGATGATTACTGCACACTGACTTTCACCGTTGGGCCACTCTACTCCGTGAGACCAGAGGCGTCCAACTTGGACGGCTCTGAAGCCCGGAGCCGAGCTGGTCTGGCGCCGTCCTCCACAGGACCAGAGGCATGTAAAATGGAATGTGTTGTTGCACACAGCTGCACAATTCGGACACTCTTCTCCACAACACCAGAGGCATCCAGCTTGGGACGGCTTAACAACCTGGAACCGAGCTGGTCTGCCGCTGTCCTCCACAGGACCAGAGGCATGTAAAATGGAATGTGTTGGTGCACACAGCTGCACCATACGGCCGCTCTTCTCCGTAACACCAGAGGCCTCCCTCCTGGGACGGCTCTGTGTCACGGACCGGAGCTGGTCGGCCGCTGACCTAATGGGGGGCCAGAGGCTTCCAGCCGCTCCCCTCCACAGGACCAGAGGCATCTATCCTGGGCGATGATGATGGTGCACACAGCTGCACCATACGGCCACTCTTCCCCGTGAGACCAGAGGCGTCCAACTTGGACGCTTCTGAAGCCCGGGGCTGAGCCGGCCGGCCGCTGTTGACGGCGGGACCAGAGGCGTCCAGCTCACATGGCTTAAAACCCAACAGCTGAGCTGGTCTGCCGCACTGGT